>DWGR01001154.1:0-17307 GCA_018247715.1 Heliconius burneyi
CCTGCGCCACGACTAGCCTTTATAAATTAAATCTATAAATAAAAATATACTTCTTCTTTAATAAGCTAACCAAAATCTAGATAAATGGATAAAAAGCTTCAAAGCGCCATTCCATGACAATAAAATAAAATAAAATAAAAATATAAAATTTTATGAAAATCAGCTTCACATTTTCCCTTGAATATACGAGAGTAAACAGAAGGGCCTATGGTTAAGATAGCTCGATCCCCACCCACCGCCTAGTTTTGGAGACGGAACTTTACGCCATATATTTTCTAGATCAGGAAAAAGAAATATTTTAAATATAATCACTCTCCCGAGTGGTAATAGAATCCACAACCATCAGGCGTAATCTAACTGCAACACGAAGGCCTTAAGCCCATTTTTTTAAAATACATACTCAGGGCTATATGCTGCGACACCTTCCAAGTCTAGTTGTAAAATGTACAAGATAGGGCTAATGATGCCAATGACTATTAACAAGAGTAGGGTGGCACATTTAATCTTCCAACTTCGGTTACGAATCATAAAGTAAGCAATGAGACCGATAATAAAAAGCTGAACGTCCACTGCAAGATGCCTGAAAATATAAATAGTAAGGCAATGGATTAATATCATAAACTTGAGTCCTAGTTTTTACCTACAAGCTATCATTTAGCTAGCATTATCAAATTTTCACAGACCAAATAATGTCAGTATTTTTGGAATATCTTATGAGAAAACATCATCATGTGTTGTTTGTAAAAAAATACAACAATTTTTATTTTACTTTTGACTTATTTCCGAGATTTATAAGCCGTATTTTTAAGCTACGAAATACCTAAAGCTGTATTGAAAGATCAAGAGAACGGACCCAGCTATAAGTCTATTTTTTTTAAGATTATGCTATCAGTATTGACTACGCGGCCAATTTCTCACAAAAACGATGCACAAATGACCGTATCTTTTTATTGTGTTGACGTAAAAGCTTGATTATTTATCCTTGAAAGAATAGTAGACATGAATATTTAATATTTACTTTAGCTTGGTACCTCCAAGCGATCTAGAGATGAAAGGTCTTGACAGACGGACAACAAAGTGATCCTACAAGTTGTCTGTTTTCTCGTTTTGAGGTACCCCTAAAAATCCTGAAATAAACCTTTAAATGTCTGTTTTCCACTTTTACACCAAATTCCACACTGCGCTTTGTTTTATCAGAGCAAAAAAGGAAATAATTTGTTAGGTAATTGTAACAACCACTTTTGCTTCTACAGGTAAAGTCTTACCATGTTTGTAGTAAACAAAACTTGTCGTCTGGTAACAAGTTGTTGATATAGAATAAATGAGCCCAGTAATATTCCCTGCACTGCGCGGTAACACCGTTCGTGACGAAGTATTTCCACAGCGGCCCGGACCCGATGTGACGAAGCCAAGTCACTATGAATGCTATTACAAAGGCCAATGGGGCAGTTAGTCTGAAAAATTTAAATTATTAAGTATTTTTTAAACTTTGTAAAGTGTTTGTTATACTTAGGATAGTGGGAATCGAACCCGTATCATTTGTAAACTATCCAAGCGCTCTGAACGCTAAACTGTAGTCCTAAGCGAGCTACGTCGAAATTCTACCCTTCAATACCTACCTACCCTTCAATAAGACTACAGCTATTCGAGACGTTCCGAATACATCTTTAAAGTTATACATAAAAATCAATATTTAAAAAAATTATGTCCGGTATTGATTAGGTATGTATTAGATATGAGGTATTAGGTAGGTATGTATTAGATTTCTTTACTATACAAGAATCGAGGTGAGCTCTGACGCTGGGGCACAAATTATACCTACCTGTGAACGGGGTGTGAGTTCGATCCGCACTCTAGGAAATAAAATACTTATTTGCGTAATCATTTCTTGTTCTGGTTTCGAGACAAAAGCGTGGCGCATGCGCAATCCAGAATGCGGCGGTAAATGGGTAACGGGGTATCTTAACAGAAGGTTCCCTCTGCCTACCCTGCTGTGTGCGGGATACAACGTGAAGCTGATTTATGTTTATTTAAGAATGCCTCCAGAATAGAACGCCTTCTCTATAGATTAAGACTAATTCTTTGTGTATGTCTAATAAAACATTCAATACATTTTTAACGAAGCGAGCGGAGCCCTCTACTGGAGACTTATTACACTCTTTGTCACCAATAGACTCCCAGACGGTTTGACTGATTGAGACGAAAATTTGCAAGCATATAGATATATCCACGTTTCTGTAAGCAGGCCACCTCCACGTAGTCTCCTCTGGGGTAGTTATGCTTCACGCTGTGTCGATATTTTTTTTTTGGATATGTAAAAATTATGGCAAGATTTTTTAAATTCTGTGTAAGAAGAGAAAGGTTTTAATTTATTTAATACTCACTTCCACCATCTGTTCAAAATCATTAATGGTATATCTCTCCAAGACACTTTATTTTTTTCCGAATAAATTTGCAAATAATACGTCATGAGGAATCCGGTTATGAAAAAGTACAACTGAACTAAACTTGATGCACTGAAGATAATTCGAAATTTACTATCATATGCCTGCAAGATAAAACAAGAAAATGCATTACTTTATTTCTGCACCACGCGGGATATATCCTTTTATAATTAGGTATTTTTTATTAAAATTAGGTTAGGTTTAACCAACCTAATCACGCCTTCGCCAAATCACGTCTGAGTTCAACCCATTGCTTGTGTGTAAAGGTTTGGTCATACCATGATGGGGAAAGGTAAATAAATAATTTGTTTCAATAGTTATTATATCGTTTGTATGGTGTAACAATGACGTAGTTGCATTTACAATTTGTATTTTTTGAGAAATAATATTTAAATACGTAAATGGTTAACATTCACATTTTTAACTGTTATTTTAGAAAGACAGCTTTGATTGTGTCTCTTGTAACATTTTAAACAGTGAATTGTGCATACACAAAGCGAGTGATGAGTTGACTGCACTCTTTAGCCCTCCTCGCTAAATGATCTTACACAAGAAAAAAAAACAATTTGAAAGAGTACCATAGGAGATAAGAGTGTTAAACCAAAGAAACTCTGCAGCTTTATAATATACCACTGATGTAATTGATAATTAATTAATGATATTTCATAAGATATAATTTATGCCCAAAACAAATTGTAATATGATGAAAAACTTCAAGTATTTTAAATTATTAACATTTTAAATACATCTTGCTATTATTTTACTACTTATTCAAATATACAAAATCTAGTTAGTGTCCTACATTGAATCCTCACAAACTCCAATATAACATTTATCTGAGATAAACAGTCCAGCTAGGTAAGTCTAACTTCGAGAAAGATATATCTCATCGAATCCAATTCGCATGGATACCGTTCGGAGTTTTGTGAAAATCTTTGCGTTCATAGTGTAAGTAAATGTAAAAAAATTATAAAGAGTTATGATTTTTTAAGATAAATATTATATATTTTAAACCATATTTTATGCCATACCTTTTCAAAATTATGAGGATCACTAACAAATCCAGTAAAAATAATTATTGAGTGACCAAACACCACTAAAATTTGGCAAATTGTCCTAAAAAGGAAAGCGTATTAAACTTTGAATATAAATAGAAGAAGTACACTGAAATCTAGATGTCTCTATTGAATAGCTTATCGCTATAATCACATGTAACAGGGAAGGCAGAGGAACTAAGTATTGCTGTAAGTCAGTGTTCTCATACTTACCTAACTCCATAAAGTCCTTTTAATTCAAGAAGTCTTCCATCCACATTGAGTTCACTCCTCAATCTCTCAGTGTTACGGAACACAGAAAAGCAAAGTAGCACATTATTTTGTTTATTTTCTGAAAATACAAATGCACTGTTATTAAAAAAAATGTAATAAACATACATTTTAAAATATAACAATAATTTTGAATAAAACTTTTTAATATAACAACAATTATAACTGTTGATAAAAAATATTTTATATTGCTTATATTTTGTATTCATAAATGCAATTATTCTATTGTACTTTCATACTTATATTTTTTTATAGATCCACGCTGTATCACGCATATATTAGAGCAGCCAGAGGAAAACTTATCTAAGGTTCTCCATTCTTATATATTTTGATCTATCGTTTTGGCCATCGTGGCGCACAAGGGTGCGATTATAACTCGACGGTTGTGGGTTCGATCCCCACTCGAGGAATTGAAACATTTGTTTACGTCTATATTTCCATTTTCTTTACGCTGGTGGCGAGGCAAAGGGCAGCCACTCAACACGCAATGCCTCCAGAATTTGCCAGAAAGTGAGGAACGGAGTGTCTTAACACGAGGTTCCCTCTGCCTACTCTGCTTCATGCGGGATACAGCGTGAAGCAAATTTGATTTGATTTTGTTTATAACCAAAAATAAAAAAAAATACGGCCTTCGAAATCATCGTAGCGTAAAGGCACATCTTACGGCACTTTATATTTTATGTGCTTGGAACAGATCAAAACATATTTGTGTATGTAGAAAAATTTCACCTGCACTTCTGTTTTCATTACTTGTACAGTCATATCTTAGGTCATAGTAACTTCCACATACAATAGCAATAAGTAAAATAACAAATAATATAGCCACTGTATAATCCAAAATATCAATATTTATTTGCTTTTCCGTCGCATCATCACAGTTCAACCTGTATATCCGTGAATTCAAACCGTATTTTTCTTTCATAATTTCATTAAGACATTCCTCAAGTATGTGTTCGAGATCCTCTTTAATATCTAACTTAGTCTTCTGAATGTATTTCTCACAGGTTCTTGTAACACATATCCCTCTATCGATGGTAGAGTAATTGAAGTGTTTGAACGTTTGCTTTGAATACTCCTGCAATAAGATAACATGGTAAAGCAATAAAAAAATATAAAGACTCCCTAATTCCCCTCCCATTGGACAGTAAAATATCATTTGTCTCAACTGCTTGTGGCGCTTAAAAATATTTCGTTTATTTTTTTTCCTTTTTGACTTTAGTATTTTTGAAATAATCTTTTTACTAGCTCTCATTTGGTAGTCATAAGATAAAACTTCCTTCCTTTTTTTTCATTTGCCGATATTTAAGAAATAGTGCTGGATACAATATACTCGTATATTCCTATATACGCTCGAAGACGTCTTATCTCCTTAACTCAAGTAATGGGATTTAACCCTTAGTGGCCGAATCTGAATGGCACTTGACTTTTTTCGAATTTACATAAAAACTTAAATGCTCTGTATTTGTACTTACCCGTATGGTATTGTAAATTTTGTTATTTGAATCCCCATACAGCTCCACGCTCGCTACGCAGTAAACGGCTCCCGGATTTTCGACACATGATTCATAGTTTTCTAATTCAAATAGAGTCGGCAATTTTTCATATTCAGTTTCTGTTGAAATTAATTTTATTAAATAGGTTATAGTTATGTAAAATCAAAAATTATCAAATCAAAATCATCTACACAGCTGTACACGGGATATAGCGTCAATAGTAAAAAAATACAGTGATATATAATTTCATGCTATATTACATTATTTTAATGAAGCCAGTCGTGGCACAGGGGCACAAGTGTGTGACTGTAATGCGATGGTTATGGGTTCGATCCCCACTCAACGGAATGAATTATTATTTATTAATATTATCGTCATTCGCTCTGGCAGCAAGACAAGAAATCCAGGCGTTAAATTCCACAACTCAACATGCAATGCTTCGAAAAATTTGGTGGAAAGTGGGGAACGGAGTGATCTAATACAAAGTACCCTCTACCTACCCTGCTGTGTGTAAGGTACCATGTCAATTTATAAACGTAAATAATATTCAATTTGGTTTGAATCTATGACTATAGTCTACGCCCGATTTTTTTCAGTTTCACGCTGTATTCAGTAGAAATTGAATCCAAGTTAATTTTAAATACCCTATTCTACCTTCTTTATTTAAAACTAAGTGACAAAATTTCACTAATCTCTCTATTCCAAAAAAGATGGGTTTAATTTATAATAAAAAAATATTAAAAAATAACTCACCATTCAAATGATTTATCACTCCATAACATCTATCACACATCAATAATAAAAAAATATAAAAAATAACCACATACATTTTTAAATGTAATATTCTTTTATTTTTCCTTGTTATAATTTAAATGAACTTTGAATTATATCATATATGAATAAAGTCCAAGAGTCGCCTACAATTTTAAATAAATAAAGAATCAGAAAGAATCAATAAAATCATGTTTAACTTTATTATATTTTTTAAAAATTCAGATTCAAAATCTGTTGTTGTACACCTGTATATTCAAATCGCAAGCAACGAGGACTGAAGGAATATTATAATTATAAATCTGCTTAAATACTTAAGTACATGTCTTATATTTATGTGCGATATTCAATTTTTGTTTTGCTATATATATCGACTATATATACTCGAAATAATTAATTTTTTAAAGTAATTTTCATATATAAATTACATATCGAGGTCGACAAGCAATAACTGTGTAAACGAATATGATTATGGGAATATTTTATTTATTTTTATATTGTTTAGTGTCTTGATATTCAGGGTTTTGTATTTTCGTCGAAGCGTCTCGAATATTTGGCGTTGCTTTGTGAGAGGACTGTACAGCAAAATAAAAAAAAAAATATGAAATACTGACAGGAAGGCAGAGGGAATCTAGTATTGATACACTCCATTTTTCACTATCTGCCCAATTTTCCTGTTACCAGAGTGAGGGAATGCAAATAATATATTCCTCGAATGAGAAATCGAATCAACAACCATCGTGTTTACAGTCGGATTAGCCGCTACGCTTCCACTGTTCGAAACGGCCAATTATTTTTAGTATACAGAATATATATATATATATATTTTAATGTAAATAACCAAAACAGTACGTACTTTATAAAAAAAATATATACTCATTATTATTTAAACTGATTATTGTTTTAATCCTCATAAATATATTAAATTTATATTATAATCAATAAATTTAGAGACTTATATTGATTTTCCTCATTTTGTGTTCATATTTTATTTTTGTGTCATTATGTTCAATATTTATTTTGTTGCCTTACTAGTGATCCGCCCGCGGCTTCATCTGTTCAAACTGCATGATTATTTATATAGCACAGTAAATTATATTCAAACTGTAATTATGATTGCACATTTATATTTCAGTGTTTTCTAGTGGGGAATTACTTAAGCGTTGGGGCTACTTTGTATATATTTTTATAAGGATATATAATTGTTTTGCAAAAAACTATTACCTAACATTTTTGTGAAACTTTAAACACTAGCATCGTTTGTATTTTTTTTCAGAGTCGAACCCACCGAGGATTCCGAAACGATTTCAGAATTATACATAGTCAACGGAAAGTACAATTTGTAAAAGTTGACAAGTATAAGCTTGTCTTGACTATAATTAAGCCTGAATATTGATATAAAATCAGCTAGATGAGGTATAAATAACGCGATCCTGAGATAAATAGTCTAGACGAACGGACATACAGAAAAGAAAGTGATTCCATAAGGGCGCCGTTTTTATCAATTCACCAAGTAATTCAAACTTATTTACAATACAATAAACAATTTATTAAACAGAGTGTTTTTGTCAGCACCACTTTAAGTGAAACCACGTTTTTAACTACTCTATAAAAACATAACACAATTTAAAAACATGCTTATTTCTTAAAAAATTAAAAAAATGTTTTTCAAACAAAATAAATAATAAAATTATCGTTGTAAAATAAAACGCCATTTATTAAGATATGTTAAAGAACATAAGATATTGCAATGCAAAAACAATAATAATGTACAATAATTATTTTACACTCTTTTATTATTAAATCAGCTTCACGCTGTATCAAGCACACAGCAGGATAGGCAGAGGGAACCTAGTGTAAAGACACTCCGTTCCCTACTTTCTGCCGAATTCTGGAGGCATTGCGTATTGAGCGGCAGAACTCAACGCCGCACTTTTGCCCAAAAAAATGGAAATATAAACGTAAATAAATATTTCACTTCCTGTAGTAGGGATCAAACCCACAACCGTCGCGTTACAGCCACACCCTTGTGCCGATGCGTCACGACGGCCTCATATCCTAAACAAATAGTATCTAATAAAATAGCGCCTTTTATACAATTGAAGTTTCTTAAAACATTGCATTGGCATGGGTAGTTTCATGCTGTATCTCGCATTTGGCAGGGTAATAATAATAATAATGGCGAAACTCAATGCCGCTCTGTCTTGTTACCAGGGCGAGGAAATAAAGAAATAATTCCCCAGAGTGAGAATTATACTCATAAGGTTTAAGTAGAGTATTGCCATCTTAATAGAGTGCTACTATAGTATGTAAATAGCGATATCACTTGGTATTCACAGGGATCGACTACAGAAAGGAGGAAAAAAGTAATGCTTAAAAAGAAAACCAATTTATTACAAGTGATTCGTAGTTACAATTACTAATAAAATTCACCAAATTTAAGTTCCTTTATTCTTTTTTCGTCTTGATAGGACCTCTTCCAAAATATATTTTGAATAATTGACACGCCGGTGCTTCTACCAGCAGGTATAAAATGAAAGACAACACGTAACAGATGAAAACCACTCCAATGAATAAGAAAAACTGGAAGTAATATAAATTTAAGAAATTGAAATTTTAAATATTTAATAGGAAATGTAGGAACGGAGCTCACCGCCGCTCTTTGCCTCGACACCAGAGCGAAGTAAATGAATATTAATTTCCTCGAGGGGGGATCGAATTCACAATCGTCACGTTACAGTTATACTCTTGTGCTGCTGTGCCATCACGGCTTGTACGAGTGTAGGTTATCATAAGATCATTTTTTTTTATGGTAAAGGATGGCAAACGAGCGTACGGGTCACCTGATAGTAAGTGATTACCGCCGCCCACGACACCGCGTAACACCAGAGGAGCTACTGGAGCCCGGCATTACCTATTGTGAAACGCAGTGGCATAAAGCCACTACTTCACGCCGGTTTTAAATACCGGGGGTGGTAACTATCCGGTCAAGTCTGCCCATTCGTGTCGCCGTTGCTGGCGGCGTGACTCTCCCACTCGTACTTCAGTCGCCTCTTACGACACCACCAGTACCAGGGTGATCCTATTCTAAGCCGGGAACACACGGCTGAAAATATTTAAAATATTATTTTGCAAAATAAAATGCTCACCAAGTTCAGAAACGAAACAGGCATTAAGCTGGTCCTTGAAGCAATCAAAAAGTTATATACGTCAATATTAACTAAGAACACTCCGTATGACAGTTTCCCCATTACTTCGAAGCCGCGCCATTCAAATAATGCTTGTGATAGACCTGGAATTAAATAAGGTATTGCGATTATTAAAGAAATTCAGAGTCAGAAAAAAACAGAATCCCTTTAGTTAGTTATATATTTTTTGAGGTATTTTGAAAAATTTCGTTAAAAAATTGGGTACTTTCCGTATGCCTGAAAATACCAAATGAAATTTGGCAAGTAGTGAGAGGTTGAGAATTAAAAGTACAAACGTGATATAATAAGCCCTATAGCGTTTTTCGATTAATAGACTATCCAGTATAAAAAGATTGTTACTTCACAATGTTAATTAGTGCTTCCAACAAAACACACTCTTCAGCTTGTTACAGAAGATACAGAATAAGAGAAGAAGATAAGAATATAGAAGAAAATAAAAAAAGTCACCATTGTACTTCAATACTATCCCCAAAGTCCACACACTAGCAATGAATCCCATCACGAATCTATGTGACGCTGCCAATATCAAAGTAAACAAAGGCGCTGGCGTGTACGGATTGTCAAATGAGAGGCCGATAGTATGAAATACGCCGATTAGTAAAGCAATGGTGAGCCAGCACATTATATTGCCGAGCTGAAACAAATAAATATAGTATTTACAAAATAAAAATAGCATAAGGAAGGCTGAGGGAACCTAATTAAGACACTCTTCATTCTCACCGCGATATCCCGCTAGTACCTGCCATTCTATGTATCTCTTCATTGTGGATTCGATCAGCTAAACTACCTACGAAGAGATCGCATCTCGACGGCATTCATCTTTCTTTCATTCTTCTTCTGTAATACCCACGTTTTGCTGCCTATAAAAGTGTCGGTACCAACACTGCCTTGTGTACGGCCAAACGCGCCGCTGTGCTGACGTTTCACCGTCTTATCTATGCACTTAAGGCCTCGTTAACCTTGTTACCGGCAACTCATCCATCCATCTCTACCTACCCTGCCTACCCTGCTGTATGCTTCCCAAGTATACCACTTCACTCAATTGCTCTAATATCTTACTATTCACACTGATATTGCATTCCGTCTTCTCTACATTTCTTTCAAATACCAGAATTTTTGTCTTAGGGTACTTACAGTACGCTTTTACAATGGGATCCCAGATAACATCAGATAATTTCCATATAACAATTTTAAAAAGTTATAAACGTTTGTGTGCTCAAGGTTATTGTCTTATTAATAATACACGCAAAAAATAAGCATTAACAAAAATACCGTAAATAATATCTTGAAATTACGAAGTTCCATTTTCCTCTGTTTTAAGTAATATCCAAGGTAGGCGCTACCCATACCCATGATGAAGCACGGTAGGTTATTTTGTACAAGTACATGGTAGTCATGAAAATTCCTATCTTTCAATGTACGAAGGAATCTGTAAAACATTTAATAAATTAAGCTAAGATCTACTACAACACTAAAAAGTGAACAAACAACTAGAAAAGTACAGATAATCTTCAAGAGGCTGAATATATTTTCTTGAATTATGGCTAAAGACATTCTCGATAAAGATCATCGGGTGTTAATAAAAATTAAAAAGTGTTTCATTTCGTGCAACCTTAGTTTGTTTGATATATTCCTTAAAAAAAGAAAAACCAACTTATGAGTGAAGATGGTAATAAAACAGGCTCTTTTTTAAAAGCAGCTCACACAGCTTCACACTTTTCCCTGAACATTTCGTTCCCCACGCAAAGCCCAGTTTGAGACACATTACGTGTGGAGTGGCGGAACTCAACGCAGCGCTTTTAGCGTAGTAACGAAAATAATTTGCCGCACTTATAATTTAACGCTGTCGGCCATAATTTGTCTTTTTATTTATTTATTTTCTTTTTTTATAAATGCGTATTCTCATAGGAAAATACGCATTTATAAAAAAGGAAAATTGAGAAATCGATTCATACTCGTATAAATAATTTCATATCCCCAACTATTCCATCGCAGACCGCACCAGGACGGCCTTAATGTGATTTTTTGCATAAAATACATACTCAGGGCTAAACGCCGCGACACCTTCCAAGTCATATTGTAAAATGTGGAAGATGGGGCTAATAACGCCAACGGCTATCAACAACAGTAGCGTGGCACATTTAATCTTCCAACTTCGGTTACGCACTATGAAATAAGCAATGAGACCGATGCTGAACAGTTGAATGTCTACTGCAAGATGCCTGAAAATAAGAATAGTAATGCATAAAAAAAATGAGTATATAGTTTAGAAGTTTTAGCGGTGAAGTGGAACAAACATATATCCTCACAAATTTTCACATTTATAATATTAGTAGGGTTAAAAGAATATACGAATATGTATGATAGAGCAACTACTACTTTTGAATCGTCGAATGAATAAGCTACCATACGATGAAAAAGCTACCACCGGTTCGGAAGGCAGTTCTGCTGAGAAGAGCCGGCAAGAAACTCAACAGTTGCTCTTTTCAAAGACAATAATATAATTTAATTATTATATTATCTCACAGCTATTCAGATGATATTCAATAGACATGTTTATGCTCTAAATATTCTTGAACAGTGTAATAAGCTTTATTAGTTATTATTTTTTTGCAGATACTTTAAATTGTGGTAGTATACTCAGACCTATAAAAGATTTATTAACTTTTTGGAGGAAAACTTGGCGTAACAAGCTTATTTTTATTTTTCGTTCCTATCGTATGTCTATTACCATTTTAAAACTTTTTTTTTAGTTTTGGGTAACAAAAAAGTTTTTTTTTAACGTTGGATGGTTGGGATTTGTTTAAAGTCTGACTTTAAATAGCTCTCTGAATCACGGCCACAACCACCCCATACATACCATGTTTGAAGTACACAAAACTTGTCGTCTTGTATAAAATTGTTGAAATAGAAGAAATGAGCCCAATAATAATCCCTGCAATGCGCGGTAACACCGTTTGTGACGTAGTATTTCCACAGCGGCCCGGACCCCATGTGACGGAGCCATGACGCTACAAATGCTATTACAAAAGCCAATGAGGCAGTGAATCTGAAAACGGAAAATTATTAAGTTTTCTACAACTAGCATTTAAAAAAAGATGCAAATATTAGCCGTACTCGCGTACGATGGGTTCTATATTAAATTATTACCATCATCATCAAAAGGTGAAAATATTTTTTTCTTTTAAATCTTCACTACTCAACTCATAACCTCATTATAAAAATTTATATGATCATAAAAGCTTGTCGCATTCATCAATATTCAATTAAATTGTGCCCGTAGTGACCCACGCCCAGCCCTAACGAGGGCTGCAACATTCCATTCGCTACGTGCACTTCGCACGCGACGCGCTCCTGTGCTGTTCCCGCTGATGTGGCAAGTAGCGAAGAAAGCGGCGTTTGGGACCGCCACCCAACACGCCATGTCCGGAACAGCGGGAGGTGGAGGACGGAGCTACAAATAGCTACGTGGAATGTAAGAGGAGGGATGGAAGGATAGATGAATGAATTACTAGATATGATGGATGATAGAGATTTGGATGTCGTTTGTGTGACTGAGACCAAGCCAAAGGGTGTAAGTAGTAACACGACCGATTTACCGGGCAGTCGAGTCGCTTTCTGGACCGGCGGACCAGAGAGTGAGCGGGGCTGCCAAGGTAAAGGTGTGTTATAATCCTCCCGTTTGGTTAGTGCAGTGGTTAAATACAAGGCGATCAACCCGAGGCTGCTTTGGGTTCGCTTCAAGCTGGGGATAACAAGAGTATTCTTGTTAGCGGCATATGCGCCAGTATCCTCAGCTCAATTAAGCGAACTCGAGGAGTTTTGGGAGAGGGATTGAGAAAGGGATTTTCAGGGATGTTCTAGGTAGCGTAAGAGAGTATGAAAAATGAATAATATGTGGTGATTTGACCGGATGGGTCGGAACTGCGTGAAGTGGTTACGAGGGAGTACTATGTCAGTATGGTGCCAAGAGAATAATAAATGAGGCTCGGAAGCTTATATTGGAAATTTGCAAGGATAATTTGCTAAGTAGAAAAACTCTTGTTCTTATAATTCGGTCCGGTCATATTCCAATCAATCATTTTGCTTTTATAATTAATAAAACTTCATCGAAAAAAGGAAGATGTATATCATATGGTGATGGAATGTACTCGGAGGTGGTTATTACAGGACGACATGTTACTTCTTGTGTAACAAGTCCTTTAAATAAAGATTTAAAAAATCTGCTTTACGCTGTATCCCGCACACAGGGTAGGCAGAAGGAACCTAATGTTAAGACACTCTATTCCCCACTTTGTGCTGAATACTAGAGGCATTGCGTTTTGAGTGGCAGAACTCAACGCCGCGCGCAAGAGCGAATAAATGAAATATAAACGTAAATAAATATTTCACTTCATCGAGCAGGCACATCCTTGTGCCGCTACGCTGCTGCGGCCTCAATATATAAATATAAATAATTTGATATAGTATTTTTTTTTAATTCACACTATATTACACATAAAGGAAGGTAGGTAAAGAGAGCCTAGTGTTCCGCTCCGATCTCCGCTCCCCATTTTCCGCTGAGTGGAGTTTTCCGTGGAGTGACTGAATTCAACGCCGCGTTTTGCTAACCACCAGAGTGAATTAGCAGAAGAAATAAAAACACCAAATATTTCATTTCCTTGAGTGAGAATCGAACCAACAATCTGTCGCGTGTACAGTCACACGCTCGTGCCCCTGCACCACGACGGATATAAAATATTAACATATAATTTATTAAGCTATTTATGAAAACAACTTATTTATAAATGATTATTACTTACCTACACCATCTGTTTAAAATCATTAATGGTATATCTCTCCAAGACATTTTATTTTTTTCCGAATAAATTTGCAAACAATACGTCATGAGAAATCCGGTTATGAAAAAGTACAACTGAACTATACTTGATGCACTGAAGATAATTCGAAATTTACTTTCGTATGCCTGCAAAATAGAAAAATAAAAAATATTATTTTATTTCAACTTTACGCTATATCCCGCATATAGCAGGATAGACAGAGTGTCGATACACTCTGTAAATAATTCATGTGTAAATTTATACACGAGTTTTAAGAGTAATTACGCCGCTCATTCGACAATAACGTAATACAGTTTTCTTAGATAATAATGATATATTTGAATGTATACACAAAGATTATTTATGTATAAGCTACAATTGTATGTCCTGCATATTTCAAAATGTAATTGTTCACAATGGACTTATAATAACAAAATTAAACATAAATTCAGATAGAATCGTATTTCTTTACTTAAATATACATTAGTGTGTGCCGGTACGCACTCAAAAATGATCTGAAACACGTTTTTTTAAAATGCCACGTCAATGACATAGGTGTGTTTTTTGTATTTGCCATGTGACTTCACAGCTATCTCTCTTTTTCTCCTGGAGTCCATTCAACAGCTAATATGAGCTTTTTCTTACGGAACAAGCGGGATGAGTCCGGATGCTCAGATAAAAGAAAATAAGAATAATTTCCAATATTGTCACAAAATGGAGTGATAATCAACTTATAAGAAGCTCATTGAATAGTAACATTACATTGAATAGTAGGAACCAATACCTGCAAATATCTAAAAACCCGAGCGCCTTCAACTCAAGCTCAAAACCACTTCAGGGATTTGAGAACAGCTTAGATGTGGACCATATAAACACGTGTGGATAATATCTATACTTTGAAACCAATGCCACCAAAATAAAGAAACCCACCGAGAACAGAGATGCGAGATGTGGCTACAGAACTTAGAATATGCCCGTCATTTTAGGTGGCTTAATAAGAAGTCCTTAATTTGCGACTTTATACTACCATGTATTAAAGAAGCTATACGCACAGCACGCACGCACGCTACATGTACGCAGCCAATGCTCTAAAGTATTTACAGGGGATCTTCTATTGGACAGCCAATTGACAAGGCTGCAAACTCAATTTACAAACTAAATTTCTATTATCTCTACTTTACTATTATTCTCTACTTTACACAAAGACTAGTAAAAAGCATAAGAAAAATTCAAATAATTTTATGCAAAATTAGAAGGTACAAGCTCCATTTTTTAAACGTCAAACAATCTACCATCAGTTCACTAAAGTTAATGCCTCAGACCTGAGAAGAACCGGCGCAAGAAACTCAGCGGGACATTTTTTTTAAGTTAATTTTATACAATACGAGTATATAATTATTTATACCTTTGAAACAGACTGGAGCGAGCATTTCATTCCCAAGGCGGGTTATCATTTATAAAATCATTAATTTGGTAACAACCTTTAACACACAAACGTCTTTTCACAATGTTTTTGAATTGTGATACAGGATATTCTCTGATGTTTTCTGGGATCCTATTGTAAAAGCGTACACTTTGTCCCATAAAAGAATTATGGATTCGATGTAGTCTAACTAGATAGGTTCACCTTTGATAAAAGGACCTCTCATCGTATCTATTGCGGATGGGTAGCGTTCGAGAAATTACAAAAAATCTTTGCATCCTTTGCGTCTCAAGACAAAAATCTACTAATATGTACCAATGATTTCGTGGACGCTAACTATGTGTCTCATAATAAGGCTCGGGGTTACAAAGTGTGCAATAGAGAGAGATCAATGTTTTTTTTTAAATATGGAAAAAGGCATGGCAAACGAGCGTACAGGTTACCTGATGGTAAGTGATCACCGCCGTCCACGACCCCGCGTAACACCAGAGGAGCTACCGGTGCGTTGCCAGCTTTTGAGGTGGTTGGGCGCCCGGCATTACCTAATGCGAAATGCAGTAGCATAAAGCCACTACTTCACGCCGGTTTTAAATGCCGAGGTTGGTAATGATCCGGTCGAGTCTGCCCATGCGTGTTGCCATTGCTGGCGACGTGACTCACGAGCTCGTACTTTAGTCGCCTCTTACGACACCGCCAGTACTAGGGTGATCCTATTCTAAGCCTGCCGGCTAACACACACGACACAATGCTTATTTTTTTCCTTATGAAATCGAATCAGGACATCCAAAACAGAACTGAAGTAACCGATATTGCTCGAAAATTGATCAGCTGAAGTGGAAGTGGACAGGACATAAAGAGAGCAAAACCGATGGTCGTTGATATGGTAAGGTTCTTGAGTGATTACCACAAGCCGGATGACGTTCAGTGGATAGACTGTCTTAAAATCCTTAAGAAAGGCTGAAATTAATGAATTAGTGAAATGAAATATTAAAATGTAAAATGAGTTTTGATTCTTCGATATAAAAATATATTTTAAGCCATACCTTTTCAAAATTATGAGGATCGCTAATAAATCCAGCTAAGGTAAATAATGAATGACCAAACACTATTAGAATTTGGCAGATGGTCCTGAAAAAAAAATTGTGAATAGATTTTTGATTATTAGTATAAGTGAGTACAGCTACAGAACTAAAGGTCTTGAGTTCGGCTTCCACCTTGGATATGTAGGATAAGCAAAAACACAAATTTCTATGTTGTCTATTTAATTATATACATTTATTTGTATATACTCTTTATTGTGCAACATAAAAACACAACATATGCAATTATGCATATTAATATATGCAATATTATATTTTTCCCAGGGAACATTTGAATAGAGGAGAGCATATATATTATATGAAAAAGCAAGGATTGTACAGAATTGATTTCATTTAATTTTTTTCTATTTAATAAAGGTTGCAAATAGTCTAAAATTTAAAATATATTTGTACATAAATTTAAATGAACTTTTAACTAACCTTGAATTAAATAAACAATTATAATTATATTGAAATGTAAAACCATTTCATCCTAATACAATTCTGTTCCCCACTTTTCGCCAAGTTCTGAAAGCATTTTGTGTTGAGTGGGACAACTCAACGCGGCGCTTTGACTTGTTATTCAGGATTTCTCGAGATAATTACAGGAGATGTTTATAAGCATTCGAGCGAACATCTATCATGTATAGGACCAACCAAATCGCAACGATTACGCAAAGGTATAGCCTTAGCGGCATCTGACTTACCTAACTCCATAAAGTCCTTTTAACTCAAGAAGTCTC
>DWGR01001155.1:0-17301 GCA_018247715.1 Heliconius burneyi
CATTTTTTAAGCAAAATACAAAACCACTTTACTCTAAACTCGATAACTCAGCTGTTTCTGGCCCGATCGACTTAAAATTTTGACACGTTTCAAGCAAAGGTCAGTCTAGAAAGACGTGGGTTAGTCTCGGGACTTATTGATCCATGTATTACCTTCCTCCTTAATATTTAAGGTTGACAGGAACAAAATAAACTATGACGAAGTAAACAGTGCATTATCGCATATTCTTCGTTGGTTCGATGTTAATAACCTAATTTTAAATGCTAAAAAAACTAAATGCATTGAATTTGCTTTACCAAATGTTAAAAAACATAATTTTAGTCTACTAATTAAAGGAGAAACTCAATGTGTCGAAATTAGCTATTTTCTTAGGTAAACCTGTAGATTCCAAACTCCAGTGGAATACTCATCTAGAAGCAGTTGCGGATAAACTCAGCTCTGTCGCGTTTGCAATTAAAAAAGTAAGACAAGTGACGGACGTTGAAAGTGCCCTAATTGAAAATACTATAGTCTACTATAGCTATTTTCATAGTATTTTATCTTATGGAATGCTGCTATGGGGCAGTACTTCAGGTATAAATTCAATATTTATTCTCCAAAAAAAGCCGTGAGATATATTTATAATCTAAGAGCTCGAGATTCTCTGCGAGATGTTTTCAAAGATCGGGCATTATCACAATTACTTCACAATTTCTATATTATAATATTGTTAGTCCGACAAAATATACAGTGTCATAGTAAAAATAGTAATAGATATTTGATAGGGACGAGAAATAAAGATAAGCTTGTTACGCCAAGTTTTCGCCTCCAAAAAGTTAATAAATCTTTTATGTGTCTCAGTATATATACGTGTATATAATAAAATTCCACAGTGTATTCTAAATTTGCCACTACCAAAATTTAAAGTAACTGTAAAAAAAATTCTAACAAGTAAAGCCTACTACACTATTCAAGAATATTTAGAGGATAAATATGCATGGAATTAATGTGATGCAGGATAGCTGCCAGCTAATGTCATAATTAATTATACCATTGACTTTGAAAAGAGCAACTGTTAAGTTTATTGCCGGCTCTTCTCAACAGAACTGACTTCCGAACCGGTGGTAGCCTTTTGTTTGTATGTTCACTCGACGATTCAAAAGTGCTTACATAGTCTATTTGAATAAAGAATATTTTGAATTTGTATGGTTCATCGTCAGGTGTATGCGAATTCGCGCGAGTCGCGCCCGAGCGTGTCGTACAGCGAGTTCCTCGCGCACGCGCACAACACGCGCGCCCGAGAAGCGCGCGCAGCCGGCGCCGTATGCGCGTTGCGCGCGCTACGCATATCCGACCCCGTCGTGCAAAACTATTTGGTGGACCAGTTGGAACTGGAGGCCGTGCTGCTAGTACGCGACGATGCCAGCGCCATGCGCTTGTGCCGCGCGCCGCCGCCACCCGCCAATACCAAGCGCGTGTTCACGGCCGACTGCGCTGAGTACCGCCCCGCGCCGCGCTACCGTTGCTACGGGGGCGAGGCGGCGCCCGTCCGCTATTTATATATAAACCAGGAACACGCTCTGCGTGAACTACGTCGGCGCACTGAGGACATGTCTGCTCGTGTGGCGGGAGCCGAGTCGGCCAAGCAGCAAGCGGCGGAGGCGCTGGCGCAGGCCGGCTCGGCGCGCGGCGTGGCGCAGGCAGCGCGACGCGCGCTGCACGTGGAGCTGCAAAAGCAGGAGGCGGCGTTGAGCTGCGCGGAAGACGCGCTATCGAAACACCGTGAACCGCAGCTGGTGCAACTGGTGAGTGCGAACCGCCATCTTATCCTAGGTAGACTTCCACCCACAACCCTCGCATGCACAGCAAGAGGCTGCGCCGTTGTGATGTCTTGCTCTGTTAATATTGACATTAACAGAGCAAGACACCGATCGAGCTGATCGAACCGAGATCTATTATTGTAAATTATTTTTGTTTCAGCAAGAAGAACTGAACTTGTCTGAAGAAAAATTAGAATCGGAAAGAGAGAAATTAAGCGAAGTCGAACAACGCGAACAAAGCACGTCGGCCGAGATTGAGCAGATAAAGCGAAATCTCAAAAATGTTATGACCCAACTGCTAACTGTTAATGTTAACATAGAAAAAGCTGAGGTAATATACATATATTCATTCATACGTACATACATAATTAGTACCCTCCTTGACGTCACGTAGTCGGGTAAAAGGAGCAACCGTTAAATTTCTCAAGAACTTGCGAGCCACTGGTAGCGTAATATGCGGATCCTTAGATTAGTCTAATTGTCCCCAGTTGCGGCTTCATGTCGCGACTGGCTTGCTTCACATAGATGAAATCCCAGTCCGCTTGACGGCCGCAAGTCGAGGTTTGAGACCCGCAAGGGGCGCCCTTATCGTCGTCGACTTCCTCACAGGCAGCCACTTAATGCTTGCATTTCTTCAGGGACAGAGAACCCTCTTCCCTACCCAACTGGTGTCGCTATAAAAGCCAATAAGGCTAACAGCATAAACCTCATGTTCGAAAAAAAAAATTTTTTCGGTATCCGTTTATAAATTGTAACTTTAACATTTAACATCACTTTTGGACACTGTGTGATGATGGGACTATCCAAAATATACTAGGGTGTAATAATAATAATAATAATATCCTCAAATATTATATTTATTTTTAATGAACAAAATATTGTCTACATGTAATATATTCTTATGTCTTAACCCTTTGTCGACTTTGCTATGAGAGGGATACAGCGTGAAGCTCAAAAAAATCTATATAAAGCTTACTGTATGGATTTTTTCATCTATTGCAATGCTTCAATGTGAAAGGGTCAGTTTAATTAAAAGTATTAAGAAATATTTGAGTCCAAATATCATTATTGTTTTCCTTATTCGTTAAATAGTTGTAAAGCATATGGCAAATTTAAAGGAATAATATTTTTTTGTAGAGAGAAATTGAACAACAAGAATCTGAATTTAACAACAGCCAGTCGAAAGTAGGTAATTTAAAGAAGAAGATCAACATGTATAAAGCTAATTTAAAGAAAATGAAAACAGAAATACAAGAAAGTGAAACCGAAGTAGAACGTCTTGTTGCCAATGTCGCTAGAACAGGGCCAAGAATTGAAAATCCTAGGTATATATATATTATAGTTCATATATTTAGTTTAATCATTGCAAGAGGTCACTGTGGCGCAGGTGTGGGAAGTGGTCTAACAATAAATGCGATGTCTATGAGTTCTATTCTCACTGGGAAATTAGTTATTTGTTTTCCGTGTAAGCGAGATGTTGAGTTCCGCCACTCCATATGTAATGCAGTATATCCGTGTAGAAAGTGGAGAACGAAGCTTTTTTTCGTGCATAATCAAATTTTGTAAGTTACATTTTATCCATTTCTTGGTTACCAACTAGGCTGAAATTAAAAATATTATTTTAAACCCGAGCACAATGCAATTGGATATTTTACTTTACATCAAAAATTATATACCTATCCAAAAATATCCAGTTGTTCATCCAAAGTTTAGATTAAAAAATAACAGAATTAATCTTAACTTGGCAAAGTATTCAAGTTTCTTATCCATATTTTATATACGACGTCATAAAAAACACATTAAAAGAACAACAACCATCGATAGATTACCAGTGCATTTGCTTACAAGACCAATTGACATCATAGCAACAAGACATCCAGTATTACTGCTAAAATTGCGATATTTGAAAATATTGTGTCATATGTCGATTGAATTACGATCTTACATGTTTATAATGGTTTATTAGGGACCTTTTAAGGACCTTTTTAGAGACCAGAGAATTTTTGAACTTCATTCAAGATCAAAAATTCTCTGTCCTGCATTAATTATGCAGGACAGATTTTTGCTACACGAAAAGATTGACCCATCCTTTCAAACCACATATTATTATTTTTTCGTTCCCTCTAACACTACTTAAAACGTACCTGACACTCTCCTAAAACTCCTCGAGTTCGCCTAATGGAGCTGAGGATACTGGCGCATACGCCGCTAACAAGATTACTCTTGTTATCCCCAGCTTGAAGCGAAACCAAAGTAGCCCCGGCTTGATTGCTTTGTATTCAACCGCTGCACTAACCAATCGAGAGGACAATAACACACCTACACTTTGGCAGTCCCGCTAGCTCTCTGGTACGCCGGCCCAGAAAGCGACCCAACTGCCCGATAAATTGGTCGTGTCATTGCCCTTCCGCTTGGTCTCAGTCACACAAACGACATTCAACCCTCTATCATCCATCACATCTAATAATTCATTCATCTTTTCTTCCATCCGTCCTCTTACATTCCACGTAGCTATTTGTAGCTTCGTCCTCAACCTTCCGCCGTTCCGGACATGGCGTGTTGTTTGGCGGTCCCCAACGCCGCATTCGTCGCCACTTGACACACCAGCGGGGACGCACTGGTGCGCGTCGCCTTGTGGGGAACGTTCTATCAGTGCGCTCTCTCGAGGTGCATGTGGCGGATGGAACGTTGCAGCCCCCGTAATGGCTGGCAAGGGTCGCAGCGAGAAGGCTTCCATCTTGGACCCCCGAAATTTATTTAAATGTAAATTTTCATTTCTCCGCTCTGGTGTAGGGGCAAAGAGCGGCGTTGAGTTCCGCCATTCAACACTTAATGCCTCCAGAATTCAGCGTAAAGTGGGGAACGAAGTGTATTAACACTCGGTTCCATCTGGCTACTCTGCTGTGCGCGGGATACAGCGTGAAGCTTTTTTTTTTTATGGTAAAAGTACAAGGCAAACGAGCGTTCGGGTCACCTCGACCCCGTGCAACACCAGAGGAGCTACAGGTGCGTTGCCGGCCTTTAAGGTGGAGGTAGACGCGCTTTTTGAAGGTAATCATATCATATCGACCTGGAAACACTGCCGCAGGTAGGCCATTCCACAGTTCCGTGGCGCATGGAAGGAAATTTCTACGAAACCGCACAGTAGTAGAGTGCCACGTATCCAGGTGGTGCGGATGATATATAAGTTTGTGACGTACTGTGCGGTTGGAAAATTCAGCGGCAGGTAACAGGCTGATTTGAATTTGTTTATTTTTATTTCTGATGATTCTTGATAATTCTGGGTAACTTGCTGCAGGGACGAGTGCGAAGTAGTAGAGCTGTTGCAGCAAAAGGAGGCGGAGATAAGCTCGTACGTGCGCGATCCGCTGTCCGCGGCGCAGGCGGCCGAGGAGTGTGCGCGGGCGCGCGCGCGGCATTCCATCGTGGCCGGCTACCTGAGCGACCTCGACCGCATCATACACGAGGTGCGGGGGTACCTAGCGTTAGGACATACTTTTTATTATAATTAATATCTGAACTTTTTTCCCTTCTTAATTTTTTATACTCTTATTGAGTTGTTTTTGTGTATGAAAGAATATAAATAAGATTGCCGGTATTTAATAGTATTTCGGTGGTATTAATACATAACATACTATATTTCTTTCGCCTCGTCCACTGTCATCAACCTCTTCATAGAAGCTCTCTGAATGGTCCTTATGCTTTTTATGTGACCTTCCTCCAGTACCTTAGTCACTGTGTTTTCGAAGGTCAACTAAAGTTTCTCTCTTTCTTAAAGCTCACTTCCATCATAAATCTTTTTTACCTTTCTCTCGACAATCATTAATTCGACGTGCCCTGAGCTGAACACGTTCCGCTTCATTCTCTCCGTGACACCTTCCATAGTACCTGCCATTCATTGTATCGCATATCCTACGAAGAGATCACAGTATTTATCTTTCTTTCATTCTTCTTTTGTAATACCCACGTTTTGCTGCAACACTGTATTGTGTACGGACAAACCTACAGCTGTCCTGACGTTTCGTCGTCTCATCAATTTCCATTAATTTCATCTCTACTAAAAATACTTCCCAAATACAGTAATACCCCAAATACGCGACCCCGTTGTACGCGGTTTCACTATAACGCGGATGCAAATTTCGCGCTCAAATGCCTCGAATTACGCGAACGTGTATAAATATAATGTAGTCATCAAGTTCTCTATGGTCGCGGGATCCCTGCGTCCTCTGTATATTCTCCTTGAAGAATCGGGAAATCCCTGTCCTTCGACTTTATTCTACGGGGATTTCCTCGTTCGTTTCGTTTGTTGATTTGTTCTGTGTTGTTAGTTCGGTCGGCTGGCAGTTGTGTTTTAACATTTATTGAAGATACATATATAATTTAATCCTACGTTAAAAATGCCGCCTGTAAATAAAAAGAGCGTATAAGCATCACTTTGGAATTAAAGATGAAAGTCTTAAGAAAAATGGAGGCAAAGCAACAATTTTTGGGAGAGAGAGTGTGAGAACGGTTTATAAAAATCGGGAAAATATTAAAATTACCTGCGAAATTTCTACCTCTAAGTGCAACAAAACTTTCTCGTTCGAGATCATCTATCTTAGAAAGAATGGAAAAATTACTGTCAGTCTGGATCGAAGATTTGAAAAAGAAGAACACACCACTAAGTCAAGATCTGGTATGCACAAAGGCAAAATCTTTGTATGAGATGCTGAAAACAAAAGAAGGAAAAGCGAATGCCACTCCGACTCTTGCTGCCAGCAAAGGCTGGTTCCATCGGTTCAAGCAGCGTTCTAATCTTCACAATATCCACATAAAAGGCGAGGCGGCAAGCGCTGACATTCAAACTGTAGCTGAGTTTCCAGACAAGTTCCAAGAGTTCATTAGACGAGAGAAAATTCCTGCTTGTCTCATCTTTAATGTTGATGAGACCGGACTTTACTGGAAAGAAATGCCATCTAGAACATTCATTTTTGATGAAGAACGTCAAGCCAGTGGTTTCAAAGCTGTGAAAGATCGACTAACACTTCTGCTGGGTGGTGCATGCGACTGGTGATTTCAAATTGAAACCTTTACTTGTGTACCATTCAGAAACACCCCGTGCAATGCGAGGCACAGACAAGACAAGTCTACCACTTGTGTGGCGATCAAACAGAAAGGCGTGGGTTACACGGGAAATTTTTCAAGAATGATATTCTAATAGTTCTTGTCAAATCAGTCAAACTATACTGTGACAGAAATGGGCTTGAACCTAAAGTTATATTACTCTTAGACAATGCTCCAGGACATCCAACCTCACTTGATACGTGAAGTTCCTTCCACCAAATACTACGTCAATATTACAACCTATGGACCAGGGAGCAATAGCAAACTTCAAAGCTTATTACCATCGCCGCACTTTTAGCCAACTAATTCATGAAACTGACAGGGAAGGAAGACAGTCTATGCGAGATGGTGGAAGTCATACAACATTATGAAGTCTATTCACAACATACAAGAGGCTTGGAAGGAAATTAAAATGAGTTGTATGAATGGGGTGTGGCGTAATCTTTGGCCAGATGTAGTGGAAGCACCTAGAAGAATTGTCCAGATGCAGAGACAAGTGCTTGAAGACATTGCTGCAATGATTGAGGGGTGTGAACTTGAAGATGTCGCGGTAGAAGATCTCGTAGAACGTGTAGCAACGCACGACGATCTTCTCAGCAATGAAGATCTGATCGAGTTGCAGAATACTACTATCTACGATGAGGAAGAACAATTAGAAGAGAAAGTTTTATCTTCAGGGGGAATACAAAATGCACTTTCAAAAATTTATTCAGGTTTGGACATATTGCCGTGTATACACAATAATGATGACCGTGTCTTGACCATCTGTCAAATAATTAAAAACAGTGTTGGGTGTTATGAACGTATTTTACAAGAACGTAAACAAAACGTTACCCAAAAGACAATATATGTATTTTTCCGTAAAAAATAAGAGTATATATTGCATAAAGTGTTCCTAGAATTAAAGTGATTGATTAAAATTATTTGTATTTTTTTGTAATAATTTTTGACTATGTTTAATCATAAACCTCGTTATACGCGAATTTCAGGTAACGCGATTTTTTTTGGAACATATCCCTCCCGTAAAACGGGGTATTACTGTATACCACTTCATTCCATCTTTACTGAAACTTGGATACAGCTATCCAAATACAAATTGATCAACCAAGCTGACATAGCGCATCTTTGTTTAACAGTTATTGACATTCAAGTTAACATGCCAGCATATACTCGCACACAGGCTGAGTAAACTCTGTAAAGACACTCACAACCAGGGTCCGCTCATATTGTACCGGGGTATTATCTCCCATAATTTCGTTCTCAAAACTCTTTCAAATGCCAATTTCCAAGTCAACAAAAGCACAGATTTTTTTTGTTGACGGCCAAGTATGTTTCCATGAGCAAGCACAAAAACCAGAATAAGTCCGAGAAGCGTGGCCCACCATATTGGATCATCTCGGCAGTAACTCCATCTGCTCCCGGTTCCTTACCACATTTCTGACTATGTATTGCACCAACTTCTTTTATACTGGTTTCGCAATGAGCGACGTTAAGACAGCGTTTTGCTTGATACTAAGGCGTCATCACATTCATACATCTCCTTTTAATATTCCTCCCATAGCTGCAACACGTGTTGTAGTTCAGTTAAAATTTCACCTTCATTGTACCCCTTTCATTCTACAGGGTAACGAACAGCTACGGGAAATGTTTCTTGCCAGAAAAGCTAGGTGTTTTCCCTTGAGTAGTTTCATCTCTTATCTCTTTTTTCTCTGAATTTTCACTCTTTATCTTTGTCAGTACTTTTGCAGCTTATACTCTTTCTTTTTATATTTCTCATACTTTTAGCCTAGCTTTCATCTTAGCTTCACGCTTTATCTCTAGCGGGGTAGTCAGAGAGAACGAAGCGCCAAACGCTACGGTCTCTACATTCTCTCTTCTCTTTCGCCTCGTCCACTGTCATAAATGCCCTTCGGAGGTCCTCACTTGAAGACCAGTATCCTTATTTGAGGCTTTATAATTCTTCTATGCTTTTTTCTTTCTTTCTATTGCATCTTCATACAATGCATTCATACAATTCCTAAAGTACTGCCAGCATGCTTCAAAGTTTCCATTTCCTCATTCACTGCTGTCTTGCTTCTTGGAAACTCTTTCTTAATATTTCTCTCAAATCAGCGGATCTTATGCAATAATTCGATTATAATGAAAATAAAAACTTAAACAGATTTTTTGTATACTTGACTTAAGCTAATATGCACCCCAGATAATAATAACAAACTTTATTTATCACAATTTACAGTTTCTTATACACGAGTATAAATTTTCTTAACATCAATTAGCTATACAGTTAGGACAATTTTATACTAATGATAAACAACAATATTTATGAATATATGTAATTTCGTCATCATCAGAACCTGAAGTCGTAATATAAATTTAAACCCAAAAGGCCACTAGGTGGTGGGTTAAATTGCGATTTCAAGATATCACATACACTAACTTATGTACTATTTCAGATGACGAGCATGGTGCGCCGGCATCAGAAGACGTGCCTCGCGCGACAGAAGGCGGTCATACTGTATGTACAGAACCGCTTGACGAAGATTATGCATATGCGGAAAATACAGGTTCATTCATTTATGTTATGATTATTTGTGTATATTGTCGTCGTCACCGCAAAACCTTCATAATGCCTGCCTGCTGACTAGCCTGACATGGACTAAACTTTTCATACATAATTCCAGCTTACCTACTTGAATTCCCTATTATTTAACAAAGCAAATAAGTACCTTCTAAACTTAAATCTACATAACAATCGTTGACAATTCATTAATTTATATACTCGTATATTAATACGCGTAAAAACTGGACCAGGCCCTTGGCTGTTAATATATTATATTAGAGAGTAGTGGTCGTTTCCATCTATACTTTTCTAGCCCGATCGCCGGCAGTAAGCCTAGGTTTGAATCCCGCGTGGTGCGGGATGCCCTTGCCGCTGACGCGCTGAGAATTTTTTAAAATGAATCAATGCTTCCAGAATTCAGCGGAAAGTGGGGAATGGAGTGTCTTAACATCAATTTCCCTCTGCCTGTTGCCTGCTGTGTGCGGAATATAGCGGAAGCTGATTTATTTATTTTAATTTCCAAAGGGCACTTTACACATAGACCCGGTAGCCAGGACTTTGAGTGTGGAGTCCCCGGGGCGTTCGTCGGGCGGCGAGACCACCTACACCATGGTCGCTTTGCTACTAGCGTTGCAGGACTGCGTGGATTTGCCGTTCTTCTTTATGGATGAATTTGATGTTTATTTGGTTTGTGTTTCCTCTTGATTTCTAATTTTCCTTTTGAATATGCAAATAAAATCTAAAAAATGTACTTTTGAAATAAATTAGTTTTTACTTCATAAAATAACAAGATGCATTTTTTAAACTAATATAAACTATTTTATAATCTTTGTTCTTAATTTTTTAACTACTTGTTGACGTCGTTTTGTGAACATAAAATTAACGGATAAATGCAACACTTGTCAACGCTTATGTCACTTATATTAATTACATTATTATTTATATACTATTATATAATAATAATATAGAGTATATTATAGGACGGCCTGAACCAAAGCGCCGTGGTGAACCTCCTCCTGGAGGCGGCCCGGAAGCGCCCCTCGTGCCAGTACGTGTTCATCACGCCGAACGCGCCCGATGGGCTGCGCGCCGCACGCGACCTCGACATACAGACGTGAGCATACTGACACTTAAACAAAGGCGCATCACGCGTGTAGCAGGATAGGCATAGGGAACCTAGTGACAGTGAGTTAATAAGAGTATTGTTGTTGCTCGATACCAGAGTGAAGTAATTAAAATAATCAATATTTCATTTCCTCGAGTAGGGGTCGAACTCATAACCTGTTTAATGTCACACGCTTGTGCCCCTGCAGCACGAGTAAACTCAACTAAGTAACTGTAGAATTGTATAACATTTTAAAATAATTTTATCATTTCCAAGTTTTAGAAATAATGGAAAGAACAATGGCAGCTTTCCATACAATATTTTACCTGATATCTATTTGAGACGTTTATAAATAAATAAATTTATTTTACGATTTTAGATGAGTAGACCATAAAAGGATGCTTCTTAAATGAGAGGCGGTGGTGGTAGTTATAGTTAACGAGTGGTAGTGATTGTCCTATGTAAAATTTCACTTAATTACGTGCAAACACAACACGCAAACAATCATTGCGGTATATTGAGAAGAACATACGAGTACATGGTAAAAATATTCTTATACCTTTATCAATTTCGACCGGATCCCATAATCGGAATCTCACCAAACTTGCACCAAACTATCCTTGAAGTATATCCTTGCAAATAAAAAAAGCATCATTGAAATCCGTTGAAATTGAACTTAAAGTCGAAACAATATTACAGTATAATAAAATTTTTACCAAATAAAAAACAAACTTAAAAAAAAAAACAGTCGAATTGATAACCTCCTTTTCTTACAGAAGTCGGTTAAAAAACTCAAATTAAACGCTTTTTTCGTGGCTTTGCCACATAAATCTAGTACCGTATAAAAAACGACTAAATAGTACAATTAACTTTCGTTTATGTCTTGATCTTAAACGCTTCGTAAAACATTCAGGTATAAAACTACCATTGTTCTTTGAGTTAGGTCACATTCATTATAATGACACGTGCTATTAGGTATGCATGGCGTTTGAGCAAGCCTTACTCTTTATAACTATCCATAAATTATAAACCGGTGAATTAACGTCAGGATCAGATGACGACCATTCTTCAGTTCTAATGAAGTCCGGAACGTTTCATTTCAAAGATTGGATGGATCAAGCTGTATGACCCGGGACCAAGTCTCCCAGTTCAATTGTAAAAAAAACCTTGCAAACAATTTAGTAATGTGTTTTGCGTACCACTTAAGTAGTTGTTTTGTTTTTACCACCCAGTATGTCTCTTATAGGCTGCAAGTTCTAAGTTATGTTTTAAAACACTCGTGCGATTCTGGGTGCTATTTTCATCAGCTGAGATAAAATCTTTTTCTGTCTGATAGAATTTCTTACTTTACAATTTTTATACCATTTTGTTTATTTTTAATCGAAATCAAATTAAATCAATCAGTTTCACGCTCTATTCCGCACACAGCAGGGTAGGCAGAGAGAACCTAGTGTTAAGACACCCCATTTTCTGCCGAATTCTGGAGGCATTGCATGTTGAGTGGCAGAACTGAACGCCGTGCTTTGCTTCGACACCAGAGCGAAGAAATGGAAATATAAACGTAAATATTTCACTTCCTTGAGCGGGGATCGAACCCACAGCCGTCGCGTTAAAGTCACACCCTTGTACCGCTGCACTACTACGGCCGCTTTATTTTTAATTGTAACGGCATTTATGGCCAGACTTAGTACACACACATGCTATGGACAGACGCTGGTATAAACATTTTTTTATTAACTAGCTATCATCAATACTAAATTTTGTTTTCGTTTCAGATTGGACCCTATACCCACGCAAAATACATCTAATTAATGTCTGTTTTTGACGAATAACGGATATATAACCTTTTTTTTATATACCATAAAGCAGCTCTACATACTCAATATTAATATTGTCCAATAATATATTGATTATGTATTAGCTGAAGTTACCGAATAACTTTACACTTTGTGATTTATATTATAAGTTATTATTATGATATACATATAATAATCCTTTAAATATAAACACAACAATAATGTTTCTAAATAATAATCGATGCCAGAAACGACAGTCTAATAATATTCTAATATAAATTGAAAAAATAATTCATTAGTTTTTCAATTTATAATTTGAAGGTTGCGGGATTTGAAGCCGCTTTGAAGCGGATGATTTCCAAGACACATGATATCAAATCAGTTCCCACATGCATTCTTTTTAAGTGGAATAATAATTTAAAATTGTTAAAGAACATTATAAGCAATGTTCTATTGGGATTAAAACCCATGACCACAACTTTTGTCTTATATAAAGTATGTAATTTCCATTTCTCTGGTTTTGATTCAAAAATTTAATTTGTAAGGAATAAAAGTGTCGATCATTTATTGTTATTGTTTAATTTTTTGTCTAAGAATCTTGAATGAGAACCAGTTTTTAACAGTTTGGTATGTATGTATATTACAGAATTTTTCAATTTGAAAATGTGAAATATACTTGTTTCAAGAATAAGTTTTGTATTTTTTTAAAATAAATAAAAATAATACCAGAGTTGTTTCATTTATAAACACCGTTTATTAAAATCCCAACGGAACATCCCAGCGCGAGGCGCGTTTATGAGATCAAACTCTAATAGAAGAAAAAAAAAAATATTAGTCGATGCCTCGATTTAAAACATAACACTAAATTACCCGATAAGCAGTATAATTTTAAGTTATTCTGACAAATTAATACCTAAGTCTTATTTATAAGGCAAATCGCCTTGGATAAGCGTAATCGTTCAACTTAATTCTAATTAGGCCTATCAGGAAGAATGCTAGCCTTATTAATAAATGAAGGTATGACGATCGAAATGAAATAAAAATTATAAATATACAGAAGGGAAGATTTGAAGAGGTATTTATTAAAGAAAGAATCAATTTAAATAATGTAAATTGGGGTTTGTTTTAATAGTCATCAAGCAGTCGTAAGTTACAATTACAGTATTTTATTAATTCTTTCTTCATTCATTATACAGTAGTGTCACTAATCTGGCATCTTCCAAATATAACACTTAAAAAACATGTGAACAAAGACTACCATTTGCACAACACCTCAATGAAGGATTATTTTAAATCTGTGGTTAATAAGTAGTATGTTTTATATATATATAAAAAAAATGGTTTATGTATATTACCATTTTATGAAAATAAAATTGTTGAAAAACCTCTGGTCTCTAATAGTGCCAGGATAATGAGATTTTACTAAATTTTTATTTTAATGATTAATAATTTATGAAATATTTTTAACATCTCATTAACCACGTATTTTTTTGTATGTATTTATGTGTACATAAATACATACTACAAAAAATGTAATAAAAATCTTAAAATAAAATTTTTATTTTTCATACAGTTGAATGTGAAGTCTTTGGTGAAAATTTAGTGCTTTTTACAACATAAATTATTTTATTTAGCCTTTAGTAACAAAGTTGCCCAATATAAAAATTAGGGAAAGTCCAAAACGAAAGTAGGAATAATTAGTTTAAAAACCAGGTGCATAGACAGTATTACTTGAGATGGCGCAAATTGTAAAAATGTTCCTCTCTCGTAAACCCTAGCCACTGAAGACCTGGACCCTTATTCCAACATCAGAAAAGTATGTTTTAATAATTTTAAATGTATTTTTATATTAATTCAAAGTTAGAATTTCTTTTTCTTAGATAATAAAAGTATATATTGTATTAATTTATAATTAAATATATTAATTTAGATTCCACTATAGTATTAAAGTTATTATAACCAAGTATTTGTTGACAGTCCAGTTTATATAAATAGATCTATAATAATTACTTTCTTACTCAAATTGAATGCATGAAACAGACTACAGTTAATGAAGTGACTACAGTTTTTCAAGAAAAAAAAACCAACAAGTTACTAAAAATGTTTGAAAATGCATTTTTAATATATTATTAAGGTGAATTTATAGCTTTTGTTTAACCTCTAATTTGTACAGTTGTTTTTATTTTTGTAATTATCATCTCTGTGGAACAATTTTTATAATCGATCTTAAGAATATATTTTTATTATTTGCCAAGACACTGTAATTATGTAATTCTGAAAAATATTTTTTTACTAAATAATGCCATAACTAATCTGGATAGGAAGAAATGCCTTCATTTATTATTCTATATAATATAACATATGACTGGAATGTGAAAACAAAAAATATTAACAAAATATCCATTTCACTGTTTAACATTTAGAATTACAGTTCCCATATTATATATGTTTAGTTCATTTATATTTTTCATATTAAGGTTTTAATCGATCTCTTAAATAATAAATTAGTTTCATGCAAACTCAAAGCAAGTTACCATGTAAATAGCTCTTTAAAAAACACAACACACTTTTTAATAGAAAACATTGAGATCTATTAAAATATACCTTTTCATATAAAAAATATAATATTAAGAATTAATGATATTGATAAAGAAGTTATTAGACTATTACAATATTTACTTGTATAATGATTTTTGATATATTATATAATTATTTTTATTTCTTTATGAAAATTAAATGTTTATGAAATAAGATCTTTTGATAATTGATAATAGCAGAGATAATATAATTATAGTACTACAGTTGATCCTAATGCAGCTAAATATAAGAACTAAAGTAGCAAAATTGGTAAATGGATATTAATATGAAAAAAAATGTGACATTAAGCATCCTGCAAATGAAAGTGACCTTATACAAAAATTACAATTTATGGAAAATAATCAGGGAACATCACACACGCAATGACTCGAAAAATGAGGGGATGTGTCTTATCATGAGGTTCTCAACCTTTCATAATAAATTTTGTAAATGCGATTTGAGAGCGGAGTTATAATTTATTCTCATTTACAGTTTTTTTACAAAGCACGATTGATTTTGAGACGAAAATTAGTAATGGAAAGATTCAAATTAAAACTTCTCTATATAAAAAAACTTACTTAAAATATTATTTTTCCTTGCACACATGTCAATGGTTCATTTATTTTATTTCTTTAATATTAAACTTTAATATGAAATGTTTTTTTTTAATTTATCCTTATAAATTAGCTGTATTTACATAGTTCTAACACAATAAAATCAGGTAAATGATTTAGGTAAAATAAATTGATGATATAAGTTTTGTTTTTCTAAGATTAAAAAAAATAATAAAAACCATTGGGAGAATTTTCTTAAATGCAAAATAATGTTAACATAAATTACTATAGTCCGATTCCAAATTCATTGAGGAAAACGAAGCTAAGCCCTCTAATTAATCTTAATAGAAAAATTTCTTAGTATTAAATTTGTTTTACCAGATTCTTTTGTAAATTTATTAATTATATACTACTTGTATTTGAATTCTATATTAGTGTAGATGCTCATGTTAGCCTAAAATATTGGCAGAACTTAAGAAAACTGTATTTTAAATGACATAGAAAGGACTCAATCCATATAATCAATTTAGAGAACTTTTTTATTTTTACACTTTAATAATAGAATCTAGTAAGGCTACTCAATTCCATTAACTTTAAAATTATATATACATTTCAGAGTGAGGTGTAAATTTACAAAAAACGTGTCACACGTCCAAGCGCTAAGATAGCGTCTTATTAATAAATTAATTTAACATTTATTTATTTCTTAAATGAAAGATATATGGAACAAATTAGTGAAGTCAAATATAATAATTTAGGCTGTGAAGGTGCAGCAGCACAGCGCTGACTGACGTTGATTGTTGATTCAATTCCTACTCAGACATATGACATTGTTTTCATTTGTATGCATAATTTTGAAAAGCGGACGGTAGGCGGGGAACAGTGTCTTATCAGTAGGTTCCCTGTGCCTATCCTATAACTGGTATTTACAACGTGAAGCTAGAAAAGTCTTCACTGAGCTAACAATAATAATACATTTGCCTCTTGCACTGAACAAAAACATGCATGAAAAAAATATATATTATTATATTATATGTGGATTGAGTACTTTTTGATGACATTTGCATTAATCTAAACATAACATGTACATACATATATTTACAATCAAAAAAATATTTCAACAAATTCAACTATTTTAATGAATTTAACTTGCATTTCATTTATTTAGCTAATATTATTTTTACAAATACATTTTATATTTTACTACACTTGGGATCAAAGTATATTAGTATAAGTTGACAATATAAAGATTTTTTTTAAATTCTTAATTTGAATGCAAGATATAAATCCATTAATTTTATTTAAATAATATTATTTAATTGTAGGAAGTTCAACCTATCTTAATAATCAGTTCAATATCAACATATATATTATCTAACTTCACGAATCGCGCGAACTGTTAAGTCTTAAACTAGAAAAAAAATACTAATTGTACAAACCAATAAGTCTCATAAAAAGCTAGTTGCGAGAACCATGTGTTACTATCGAATGTAATCACGTCAAAGACAAAGTTAAATTTCTAAGTAAATTTAATAGTTTATAAACATTCACTTTAACATAAATAAGTTTGTATGACCAATTTAATATTTATCGTATTCTTTCACTGCACTATCAGTACTGCCTTATGACGTCACGATTCCATGTAGTGCACTCACGCGGCACTAGCGCAGTTACGATATGGTTATATAGTTTCTTATTCACTAATATGCATTCACGACGTCATTAATGTTCATTTTACGAAGTAAATTATTTACTTAGTTACTTTATACTAAGCCACTGAAGCGCATTTACCACGCCGCCTGCACTA
>DWGR01001156.1:0-17297 GCA_018247715.1 Heliconius burneyi
TGGCAAGTACCTATTTGACTGTACCAGCTGGTAGAATTGTACTGTATCCCGCACATAGACAGAAGGAATCTAGTGTTCCCACTGTCTAAGACACTCCGTATATTTCTGACATATTTCTCCTTAACGATTGATTATATGGGTCGGAATTTAAATTAATACATCAAAACACACAGCCCTTGTTTTTTATTTGAAAGGGAAACATTAGTCTCGCAAAGTGAATGTATCTTGATTGTATCAGATTTTTTGACCTGCGAATGATGATTTTGGATCTAATATAGAGTACTTCTTACTGTTTCTAATTAACTCTTTCTCACTTACCCATATGGTCGGTGCCTGCTTGCTGCTGCAGATTGATTATTTTTTGGTGTTGTTTTTAGGTTTTTTTTACTTAAAATTAACTTTTATTATTATTAGAATAATGATGGAATTGTGTTTGCCGAGTTTGCCTTCAGTAAAAGGTGCATGAAACTATAAAAAACAAAATATTTGGGTATCAAATTCAATGTAAATATATGTGTATGTGTAAATATTATATAAATGCATTAAATAAATAATATATATTCGTTATAAATAACCGTAAGAATTAGCATAAATAGAGAAGAATGTAAAGCGAGGTCTCATAAAAGCTACCATGTTACGATATTTCTTTAAATACAATAATAAACTAAGTAGCGACAAACAAGTAATAGAAAGTTATTTCAATACTTACAGGTTAATGTTTTAGAAGGACTTATTTATACGAATTAATCTTTTATTATTATATGTTTTGGTAATAATTATAATTGGAAGAACAAAATGTCTACAAGTACTAAAATTTTTAAAAACCTTCACTTCCCTTTACAATATTTAAAGGAAGTCGTAAAAATAATTTCGAAGTTTCATTACTAATTTACAATGTATTCAGACGTAGCAACCGTGGAAAACAGCAGAATAGACTGCCGAGATTGGATTGGGGCCGAGTCCAGCTGTATATTAAGGTAAACGCAGAAGCTACCTATTACGTCCAGTTTTGTATATCCATTTAAACCTTTTTATGAAGATTTAATACGTGTTTAAAATATTAGTTTGAGGTCCGTCTGTCTTGGCGCAGCGGTAAAAGCGTAGCGTAAACGTCGATGGGTTGTGGGTTCGATTCTCACTCGAGGAAATAAAACATATAATATTTTAATTCCTTCGCCCTCATGCGTGTTGAGTGCCACCAGGCAACATGAAATGCCTCCAGGATTCGGCGGAAAATGGGAAGCGGAGTGTCTTAACTTGAGACTCTCTCTAACTTCTCTGCTATATGCGGGATATAGGGCGTGAAGCTGAAAAGAAAGTAGTAACACGTAGATAATAAGACTATTTTATATATTCGAAAGTGATTTTTTGAATAAATTCTTATATTTCTCATTTTAGTTCTGATTATTCGTTGCCGTGCATCTTGTGAAGGAAAGAGAAATTCAACAGTTAGCTTTGCTTAAACCAGATCAGACAAATATGTTCACTACAAACATTGATAGAGTCCTGTATAAGGAAACCTGACCTGGGCCTGTAGACGGCTATGTTAAAAAATATATATTTAAGGCTTAGAAAAAAAGGTTTGTAATTTTCAAAACGACGGTGAAATAAGCCTGCGGGTACAAATTCATCATAACGAGTTAAATAAAAACAAAAAGGTACAACATTAGATGGGCTCTATGATAGGTCATGTACACTACAACAGAGACAAAATATATGTATTTAATTATGATTTATACGTATGTATGTACTATGAAAAGATAAAGATTTTTGCTTCACTTTGGCTTCACGCTATATCCCGCATGTAGCAGAGTAGATAAGAAGAGTCTAGTGTTAAGACACTCCATTCCCCACTTTCCGTTAAATTCTAGAGACATTACGAGTTGAGTGGCGGAACTCAACGTGGCGCTTTTCCTCGGCATCAGAGTGAAGAAATGAAAATATAAATATTTCATGGAATGGGAATCGAACCCGTAACTTATCGATCGGGCTTACAGTCACATACTCGGGGGACAAGTATGTAACTGTACTTTGACGGGCCTCACATAGGAATTACTTTATATTTTGATAAAAAATGTAATATTCTTAAGTGTATTAACATGAAATGTAAAAAAATATGTAACGAACTACAATTTAAATGAAAAAATACCTAAATGAAAATATACAAATGTTAAGAAATATACAAAAGTCAAACTATTGAGGAAGTTTACTAGTAATTTGCTGTTAGATGTAACTCGTGGTAAGCGTTTGATGTGGGAGTGACCGGGTTCTTGATTGCAGACATTTATCTTGTGGTCGCTTAATTAGCTGCGTAAGGTATCGGCTTTGACGCCAGAGGTCGTGTTGCTTGACGGTTCTTCGTTAATCGATGGTGTAATATCCTATTGAATATAAACTCATTTTCATGTTTAATTTAACTTATTTTAATTTTTAGTTTAGTAATCTAGTGTTAAAACACTCCCTTCCACATTTTCTGCTGAATTTTCAAGCATTGCGTGTTGGAATGCAACGCGTTTCTCTTGGCACCAGAGTGAAGAAATAAAAGAAATATATATTTATTCCCTTTCCAGAGTGAGGATAAAAACCACAACCGTTGCGCTTACAGTGACAAGCTTGTACCCCTGCTCCAGGGTGACCTCTTACCGAGGGATACATTTTAACTGTATAACGATTGAAACAATATCCGAAGATAAAGATTAACACTTTATTAAAAGCGTTCGCTACAAAATGAAAAAAAAAACACAGGCTTATTTTTAATATGGTTTCCAAAGTGTTCTGGTCAGCGTGTCTTAATGAAGGCGGCGCGGAAGTGGTGCTCGTAAATACTGGCGCGTTTCGTTTTCCGTTTCCGCGCCGTTGCCGCCATTACTTCTGTTGCACGTCTTATTCAAATTACACACCCGCTTTATTCAGTGTAGGTACGGAACTATGTTTCGAGAAAATTTCCTACCTTGAGGTTATTAAATAATTTAATCTAAAATTTTACTGCCGTTTTTGTTTTTATTTAGGGCAGTCGCTGCGCAATGGTTTCTAGTGTGTGATTGTAACCGCGATGGGTTGTCAGTTCGTTTTCCGCTTGAGGAAATTAAATATTTGATATTTTCACTCTGGTGTCGATGCAAAGCGTGGCGTTGAGTTCCACCAATACGCAATGTCTCCAGAATTCGGAATTGGGGCGCAATCTAAACACAAGTCCCCTTCTGCCTACCCTGCTTCATGTGGGATACAGCGAGAATCAGAAAAAAATTACATTATTTTAAGGAATAACATTTTTATGCAATTATTTCAATTCAATTAGGCAATACAGGTAGCCTTAATGCTTATATAACTTCGAAGATAACATATCTTTTCTATATAATAACTTCATCATTATTTTATTTTTTTGTCTTTTGTATAGATATATATAATCTTGATATTTTTGAACATGAATTCAATCAAATACAATTTTGCTGACAACTGTTTACGCGTTAGAAACGCTTTATACAATAAATTCAAATGTGAGCAGAACAGAATGTTAAAGATAACTCAGCACTCTACTATTACACAGTAAGTAACTTTGGTTTGTATGAAATGAATCAATTTGAGGACGCTATGTGACTGTAAATGCGATGGTTGCGGGTTCGATGACTATTCAAAGGAATTCACTAATATTTTAATTTCTTTGCTCTGGTAACAAGGCAAAGTCGCAGCTTTGAGGTTCGCCACTCCCATTCAACGCGCAATGCCTCGAAAATTCGGAAAATTCGGAAACTAGGTTCCCTCTACCTTTCCTGCTATATACCGGATGCAGTAACTGCTGTATTCGGAGTACAGTTAATATAGTTACTATATCACACAATATTTTAACTTAATTATTGTTCTCTATACTAAAATTGTAAGAAAAGTTGAATTTGTCTTACATTTTTTAAGTATTATTCCACACATAGAAAAGAAAAGTACTGTTTACTAGAAAACATTTAAATTTTGAATTTAGCGGGATTTGAGTCCGCGTCTTTGGAAACCGTCCAAGCGCTCTGGCCAACTAAGCCATACATTCTAATTAAAATGACAATTGAAATGATTTACTTTTTATTTAAATTTAATAATAAGCATTTATGCAACATAAATTGGTATTATTATTTTAACTATAAACAAAACTACCGAAAATAGATATAATAATATGTTAGTGCACTTAGAATTAAGCTTCAAATATTGAGAAATAAGAAAACTAAAATAAATGTACAGTAAAAAATCTGAAACAACTAAGCTTTTGTACAAACTTTATTTATTCACAAGGGTGTGAAGATCGCGTAAAAGTTAGCCAGGATTTTAAAACTTGCAAAGCTTAGAAACAAGTAACATAAAGCACTTACTTTTTTACAATATTTATTATTATGTGAATGAGAATCGTAAATTCGTATAAATTATTTATTTTATAAGTGTTCATATAAACTTGGTTCGGTAATTCTGTTAAATGTAAAGGAATTTAATAGAATATTATGTTAGATATTTTATTTATCCTTATTTCCCAAGTTCAGTACAGATGGAAGGTACGAGATGGATGTGGAAAGGCGTATTGCTGCCGCTAACAAGGTTAACGGAGCCTAAGCTGCATTGAAGAGACGGTGAAACCTCAGCACAGTTGCGCGTTTGGCCGTACGTATTTAATATTAGTACCGACTGGTGTTATATGGCAACGAAACGTGGATATTACAAAAGGAGAATGAATGAAAGGTGAATGCCGAGGAGATGCCATCTCTTCATAGGATATGCGGAGTCAGCTTAGCTGATCGAATCTGCAATGAAGATTACACATAATGGCAGGTACTATCGAGGATGTCATAGGGAGAATGAACAAGAACGTGCTCAGCTTGTTGGCAAAAAAATCTATGATGGAAAAGTGAGCGGAGACAGAGGTAGGCGGAGACCTCGGTTGACCTTCAAAAACACATTATAAAAGATACTGGAGGAAAGTTACGTAATAAGCATGAAGACCCCCCGAAAGGCATATATGAAGAGGTTGATAACAGTGGACGAGGCGAAAGAGATACGTACCGACCGTAGAGTTTGGCGCTTCCGTTCCCTCTGACTACCCCGCAAGGGGTAAAGCGTGATGCTGTATTGTGTCGTTGTTGTTGTTGTTTGTACGTGTTACTGAGGGAAATATAGCTTGCAAAGGCTTTGTTTGAAATTTCGAGTTACAGTATTATTATGTATGCGCAATATATTCTTTGCAGGTATTTCCTGTATGCTTCTTATTTGCTCGTATTAGTTGTGGATCATTAGATCAGTAAAATATATACTTTTCAAATACTTTTAACAATGTATAATTTTACGATACTTTTGAAACTAATGTTCAAAACAAGGTAATCATTTTCCTTTTGGGGTTAACAAATTAACCTTTTTGAGGTATTTGTAGTACTAATAATAGGTTAAAGAGGCTTTTTGATTTACATACAATATGCGTACAATCAAAATAGTATCACAAAAATTAAAAATATTTCATAGCGTTTCAGGAAATGGTTGAAACACTTACATTTAACAGCATATAAAGTTTCCGTCGTGTTTAAAATGCATGTCGTGCAATGTGACTTACAGCACTAACTCGCGCTGCTACTTCCATCTTGTCTTTTACTAGAAAGTTTAGGCTTTACTTATATTTTTATTAGTGAGAAAAATAAATACTTGGGATGGTTTTCTATAATGTGTTAAATTAATATGTTTATCATTTATCATATTTCATGGATATGAAGAAAAATAGTAGAAAAAAGATACAAATTATTTTATCTTTTAGAAGAGATTTTATCTATTAATAACTGCTTACATAGAAGATTTTAAATACGAAAATATCATTCTGTAGACACAGGAAATATACTCAATACTTAGTCGAGAGATATGTAGGTAAGTTGTTGACATGAGTCAAACTTTCAAATCGTTGAGGCTGTCATAGCTTAGGGGCGCATGTGACTGTAACGCGACGGTTGTTGGTTCGATCCCCACTCAGCGTTATGAATTATTATTTATTCATATTTTCATTTCTATACTCTGGTACCAAAGCAAGAGCCGCCACTCAACACACAATGTCTCAAAAAATCGGATGTCTCAAAAAGTGGAGAAAGGTGTATCTTAACACTATGTTCCTTTTTGTCCAGCGTGCTATATGCGGGATATAGCGTGAATTGAATAAAAACCTTTTGAAAGCTACAATTTACATTTACAGGTAAAATAAAAATTAAAGTATTTTACATTATTGTTTCTACTCGTATAACGGCATATAAATGAATAATGCGCTCTTAACCTTAGTTTGTAGTGAGTGAATTCACTTTGTTTAGAGCAAATGAAACGAACTTCCTCCAGCAGATTGCAGCGCTCGTACGAGTATTTATGAGAGACTTTGGCTTTTACGGGCAACTCGCACATTGTGTTCTCACCTTTGCTTTTATTGTACAAATAACAATACATGTTTCTTTCGCGCTTAAGTCGATGCATCATTTTTTGTTGACACAAAAAATATATTTGAAATTTAATGTAGGTCATAAAGTTTTGTAATAAAATGGCCATTAGATAATTTACTATAATAAATGTAATGTATTAAAGTTTATCAAAAATGACCTTTTAAATGTGGAGATTGCTGAATTTTTGTCATGAAATCTAGATAAAAGACAGTTAATTTGTTTGGCGTTTCAGCGTTGTCCATGTCAATTTTCATTACAAGCCGTTTAACAATTTAATTGAGAACGAGCAACAGACAGACATACATTGTCACTCTCGTATTTTTAATTTTAATTATCACGATTGACATGAACAAGTACAAGTTGGAGGACCAAAATATCATAAGTTTACACGACTTGTGAATGTATAAAGAGTTTTATTTGTTAATTAAAAAAATATTATTATGAAATGAAGGTTTTGCAGAAAGAAAGATGAATGCTGTGGAGGTGGGAATTTTCAGTCTCGTAGGGCATGCAGAAGTCAGTTTAGCTGACTAAATCCACAATGACGAAATCGACAGAATGGTAAGTTAGAGGATGTCACGGCGAGAAAGAAAAAGAACGTGCTCAGCTGGTTTGTGCACACCGAGAGAATGCGTCATGAAAGAATAATAAAAAGACTGGTTGTAAAATCAGGTAACGGAAGATAATTTTACGTAATAACACCATAAGAAAATGTTAATCTATTATCAATATTTTTTTTTCAATAAATGACAATCTATTGGCACTCACTATATGTTTTTATTTAAATTATACATATTAATTTCGAGTAAAAAGAATGGACAGATTCGTCACACACTGAGCGCTAGGACCAGTCGTGCAACTCGATCGTTAGTTTCACGCTCTCGCTTGCACTTTTACCTCAGGTGCAACAAGATAATTTTTTTTGTGCACTGAGCTAGCGTTCATCGATACATAAGACGTTATCACGTTAAAAATATTTATGAAGAAAGAATGAATAAAAAAGAGAAGTGATAGAAAAAGCAGGGGGAGACCTCACCGCGATCGATCTTCGAAAATACAGTAGGTATCGATATTACTGGATGAAGGTCCCAGCCCTCCGGAAGGCATGCACGAAGAGGTAGACGAGAGTGTATGAGGCGAAAGAGGTGTGCAGAGACCGTAGCGTTTAATACCCGTTTGTCTTTGGCTACCCCGCTAACATTATTACATAATTAAAAGTTTAGTTATTTTATTTATTTATTTATTTAAACTTTATTTAAACTACACCTGCCATACAGACAAAAAAAAGAAAGTTTAAAAAAGGATAAAAAAAAATTAATAATAATACAATTTTAGTTTTTATATAAGTGTATACATAAAAACTAAATTTAAAATCGTCGCACTTTGGCCTCCGGCTAAGCTCCTATGAATTTGTTTGGCAACATCAATTCCATAAAAATATTTGTTATTCGAATAAAAATGTTCGCCTAATCCGTTTTCATTTTAAAACTGTCAATTTATTTTTGACTATTATATAAGTTTTTTGGCAGAAGCAGAAAATTTGCACCGTTATTTGGAGACCATCGCGGTATAGTGAAATAAATATCTTTATAAAACTGATATTACGAGTTCAATATCGTTGATAATAAGACAAATCGCAGTTGATTCTCTGCAGCTTACGTTCTACGCTTAGTCAGTTATGGTGTACTCATACATTCTTCAATTATCAATATAATAATTTAAAAATATATAAAGAATACTTATAAAACTTATGTTAATTGGTTACAATATAGACATTACACATACTTAAACTGCTAACGTTGGATTTGACTCTTAAGTGTCAGATTCCATGAATAATTAAATAAAACAAACAATCATATTAAATTTTTCTGTTTTAATAGTAACAGAAAAGTATTCAATCCTATGTCGTGTTTAGTTACATGTTTCAACCCAATACATTAAATTTCGTTTAGCTATAACACTTACGAGTATTAATTATATGATTCCTATAATATGAAGAAAAATTTAATAGAAAATTAAAATATAATTACGACAAAGATGTTGAATTAAACAAATTATAACATTTTAGAAATTTACTTCTATGTTTTAAATTACCATTTCAATATAAATAGAATTTTTTTTTATTAAAAAAATTCTATATAATAGATAAAAAGCTGTTGAAACATGGAAAAATTTAACATCCATTGGAATTCAAATTTAAGAACCCATTGGCTGGATATGTGCCGAGCCTACTCAGATCCTTGAAAATGAGAATTTAGCGTTCTACTTCCACAGTTTCAGCAATTGCTGTCTTACAATAATATTATATTTATTGTATTTTAAAAGTTTTATTTTTTATGCTTAATTTTAATTCAGGGGTGCCTACTTAAGAAAAAAAATATTACATTTGATGTTAATACCAAATTTAGCGACCGTTACGTAATAATAAATAAGTAAAAGCAGTGGTTACTGAAAAGTATTTGCAATGTCATAGATTTTTTGGCGATACTTTGTATCACACGTGCCAGGGCAGAGTACCTAGGAACATAGTTACCATCAGGGTAGAGTAACTATTAACTCTCCTAAAAGGAGAGTAAATAGTATGTTCCTAGGTACTAGAGAGACACACACATTCCGTTCCCCACTGTCCTCAAAATCCTGGAGACTATGCGTGTTGAGATTTGAGAGGCGAAGTATAACGCCGCGTTTTGCTTCATTATAAGGGCGAGTGATATAGAATAATGAAATGTCTCTTTTAATCGAGTCGGAATCGAATCCACAGCCTGTCGCGTCTATATAGTCGCATGCTTTTGCCCCTGTGTCACTATTGATCTCAAAATCACGTATTTACGAATGATATAACATTTATTGTGTATAACATTTACAGAATTTAAAGAATTTTCTATGTGCGAGTATATATTTGTAAGTATTTACAAAGTCTGCGATATAAGGCCAATTAATGGTCAACAAGATAAATGTTTCCAATTAGCTGGTTGTTCCTCGACCTCTTGTCCTTCCCATCGTGTCGTATGCTTGACAACAAATTACTCACAAATTAGTTTGATCTAGTTAATACTGTTTAAGTAAAAAACACGATCAGCCATTTTTATCCAACTTCTTTTTTTCAAAAACGAAGAGGTTCTATATTCGGAAACTATATGTATTTTTATGTGTGTCAATCGATTCCTCCGTCGTTTGTGAATGGTTTTGTGTATACGTGTTGTGGATTCGATCAATACTCGAATGAAATATTCAATATTTTCCTTTCTTCGCTCTAGTAACGGATGAAAGCGTTGCGTTATTTCAAGAATTCGGTAAAACAGAGGGAACGGAAGTGTCTCAGTGGGAACACATTATGTTAATACTAGATTCCCAGATTCCCTCTGCATACCTAGCTATGTGCGGGATATAACATAAAGCTAAAAAAAAGTTTAGTCTAATGGAACGATGAAGAATACTATGTTTCGTGTTAAGCGACCGTGGAAGTGTTGTAAAAGATGTCACAATATTTTGATTGAAAGTTAAAAATAATTGTATTTTTTATTTCGATTGAGAATATGGGGACCAAATATATTCAAGATTACTTAACATTCTTTATTTCTCATAATAATCATACGAGTATATTTGTTTCTTTGAGTCATAATTTGTTGACACTGAGCTGATGTGATTATAGGAGACAACTTCTCAACGACTAGAAGTTTCATGATCTTTTAAATATTGTAGTCAAATCAAGTTGTTCTGGTAAACTGGCGATTGTATAATTCCTTGATTTCAAATACTTAAATTGTATATTTAAATTTAACCATATTTATTTATATAAGCCGTAAATGAATTGTATGCGATGAAGATGTTAAAAGTAATAAAAATAACTTAAATTTTTAACCAACTTCAAAAAGGAGAAACTCAATTGCAATTATTGCAAAATTAAATATTTCCATTAGGTCTGGTGTCCTTCACTCAACACGCAATGCTTACAGATAGCTGAAAATAGGGAACAGAGTGTGTTAACGCTCGTGGCGTAATGGGTTATAGTTTTTCTAGACGAACTTTACGCATTGTTGTTCATGAGTATCCACGTACTCATGTACGACAAAGCGCAGCGTTGAGTTCTGCCACTTGCAATGTGTTTTTTTTCGGTGACAAGCGGAGAGCGGTGTGCTTACTAAATTCTTTTTACTTATCTTGAAGAAAAATATATCCTTAAATATGCTGTAAAGTAGTATTTCAAGTTGAAGCACTATAATAATTATAATTTAAACTGAACAGAAACACATTATCAGAGACTTACTGAAATAACAGTTGCAACTAACTTTGACCAAACTGTGGAAAATTTAACGGCAGACTTGTGTTTAGTCTCATTATGTATCCGCCTCCTTTGCTTTGTTGTATTTTAGTATAATCATTATACAAGTGCTGTTTACAATAGCTTCTTCTAAATGTAATTTTTTTGGAAATTCTTTATTTTATTGGGCCAGCGTCTGATTGCTGTAAGCGTGGAGGTTATGCTAAGCGTCTAGTTTCGCCAAGCATAAATAGCAATCTCTTGTATCCAGGCGGAAAGGAGAAAACGGAAACTTTTGGGTCTCTTAGCTTGCCTCCCATTATAAAGTAAAAAACGTAAAATTGTATAAGGTCTTTCAAAATATTTTAGCCAAAATCCAATCGCCTTTATGTCGCAAAAAAAAAATTGCAAAATGTGCCTCTTTCTAAATTGTAATGAGTGATTTACCGATTTTCAACAGCTGCGCCTCACTTTTCATGCAAAATAAACGTTTTTCCAATTAATTTTCTTTGTTTCATATTTTTATTCATATAATATTTTTTCTGATGCCGATATTAATAGTGATAAAAATATATTTTTTAATTTGTGATTGGTTTTTTTAAAGGAAACATTCATATTTCAAATATCGTAATCGTTACAAAAACAATTCATTAAGCACTAATTAAGTGTATTTAAATTATATATTTTACATATTTTTGAAGACATTTAATTAACAAACCTATGTCGAGATAGCTTAGAGACGTAAATAGCTTAAAAATAGTGTTTACTAAAGTTTTAATTAATTATCATTTCAAATAGACTAAAGCTTTTTTTCAACGAAGTATTTATCTTATTTATTATTTGGAACATTGTCACTCGTGTAGGTAAAGCGCAACGTTGAGTCCTGCCACTCAACACGCAATGTCTCCAAAATACGCGAAAAGTGAGGAACGAACTTTACTTTATACTAAAGAGAGGAAATTTTCTAGTTCCGCCACTCAACAAGCCATTCCTCCAGAAATTGGCGGATAGTGGGTAACGGAGTGTCTTAACACTAGATTCCCTCTGCCTACCCTGCTGTGTTTTAATACCAATAACATAGTTTCTAGTAAATTAAAAGTAATATACACGATAGGTGCTCTAATATTGCAGGTAAACTAACTGCAATCTGCTTTTAAGTAATCAGACCATGCGGGCCGCTTCCAGGCCCGGACGAGGTAATCTCGACCAATACTACTAACTGAACAAAATGTTATTTCTATTTGGAATTCAATAAATTGCCGCACTAAGCTTTGAAATATTGAAAAATATAGAGTTGTTGTTCACAAGCGCACCAATATATAAGTAAAGATAATAATTTAAGGAAAGTTATGTAAAAGAGAAAACTAATATGTATTTTTCATCCAATGTTAATATTGAAATAACAAATCCTATTCAGAATTTATTTGCCGAACTGGTTACCGAATGCATGTCTTTAATATTTCGAGTTGACTGGCAGAACTTAACGCTGTGCCTTTCATTCTTAACAGAAAATATTAAACATTTCATTGTTCCGAATGGGAAATGGGCCGACAACCATCGCGTTTTCAGTCCCCTGCGCCACGACGGCCTCATTTCTCTTATTAATGTCATTGGAAAAACGTATTATCTATCTGCTATAATATATTATTTAATTATAACACTTAAGATGTTTTTTTACCAATAAAAATATTTATTTAGGTACTCATGGTACTTGTTTATTTTGAAAACACTTATTAGTACTGTAGGGTGGCCATAGCATATTGGTTCTGGGAGGACACGTTCGGACGTGATGAACAGCTGATGCCTTGGCGACCCCGCTTGATTGGGTATCCTTAGATACGTGTGTAAGCAAGACGGAGATCAATTCTAGATATATTACTATTACTTAAATGAAATATAACATAGTATGTATGCACAGTGAAATTTAATACCTTTTCAATTTATCTTGAATATTACATAAAATGGTTTTTCATTAAACGAACTAAATTACACTTACAGCATGCTTTACAAAATCTTCAATTAGCGTTGAGAATCCTAGCATGCATAATTTTATTGTTAATCAATATCTTTTTTCAGCACTTTCAGCCAAATTCTGGATGCATTGTGTGTTGGATGGCGGAGCTCAACGCCGCGACTTACCTCGACAACAGAGGACAGAAATGAAAATAGTAAATATTTAATTTCCTTGAGTGGGAATCAAACCCACGACTTTACGATCACACGTTTGTGCCATGACACCACGACTACCTACCTGGTTTACCTACCCATTAGTAAAATATTTTTATTAATATTTTGTTATTAAAATATTTATATCTCTTCCAAAATTAGTATTTGTATACTGAAGACACTTTCTATAGTAAACCAGCAATGTAAATATAACTTGTTTATTTTACTGACATTTGTGGGGAAATTTTGTAAAGCACTAAATAAATTATCTGTATTATAGCTTCCCGACCATTCTATTTATATAGGGGCCACGTCTAATAAACGTTTAATAAATAAATACTGTTATTTTACGTTTTATCACGTATTATTTCTGTTGTATTATAGTATTTTTGAATTTTAATAACAAAAAAATAAGCCTCACGCTATATCCCGCACACAGGAGGGTAGGCAGAGGGAACCTAGTGTTAGGACATTCCGTTCCCCATTTTCTGCCGAATTCTGGAGGCATGCGTGTCGAGTGGCAGAACTCAACGCCGTGCTTTGCCTCGACACTAGAGCGGAGAAACGGAAATATAAGCGTAAATAAATATTTTACTTCCTCGAGTGAGGATCGAACAAACAACCATCGCGTTACAGTCACACCATTGTACCGATGCACTACGACTGGCTTTCATTAATAAATACCTTTATTTTAAGTTCTATCACGTGTTATTTCTGTTGCATTTATAGTATCTCTTTGAAATTTAATACTTTCAGAATATTGTTAATATACGAGTATATGACATTTCTTGTTATTTATTAACTTTTTAAACAGAAATGAGAATTTTAATCATCACTTACATACTCGTAGTATATGGAGTCTGTGGTTTATCTTGCCAGAACAAGGAAATGGAAAGACATTGGAAGACAGAATTGAACCCAGATCGGTCGCTCATAGCAAAACACTGTCCGACTGAGCTAAGATGGTTAATTGTTTATTTTGAACCAGGTAAACATTTTGGACGCAAGTTTATATTTGTAGAATAATTCCTGCGAGAGGGACGTCGACACCTGACACCGCTTTCCATTAACAGTTAGTGGGCGAGAATATCGGATTTCTATCTCTATTACATTTTCATGGAAGATGTTTGCGTAATGGCATTTTAAGGCGATGTTAGCTGTATACTAATTTAATAAGTGTATTTATAATGTTATTATTAAAACTGGTTGTGGGCTCGATCCCCACTCGAGAAAATTAAATATTTATTTATATTTATATTTTCATTTTTTCACTCTGGTGTAGAGACAAAGTGCAGCGTTGAGTTCCACTACTCGACACGCAATGCCTTCAGAATTCGGAAAATGGGGAACGGTGTGTTTGCGGATGCAGCACAGAGTGTGCGAGATTATTTATTCTGTATTATTAATTCACTTTGAACCGTCAAAAGTGTTAATACTGTAGTACAGCTTACAAAAAAACAATAACGCTACATTTAAGAAGCCTATTTGCATTTTTAAAAGGTTTTCTAACCAAGTCTGCGAAGTAATTCAAATTACAATTCCTCCTTTTAATTTGTCCCATCCAGTCCGGTCGCACACGTCGCAGCTATCGCGTACGTAAGGCCGGAGAGTGTATGCTGGCTACTTTATTAGTCTCCTCAGTGCATCGCTCTGCACTAAACATTCCTTTGAAGGAATCTAAATTCTTTGCGGCAGTATCGAACGTTTAATTAAACTAATGGAATTCTTCACTTTACTATTTGAATGCGTTGTCAAGTCCAAAATTAACTTTATCTTTTAAATTAAGGAACTAACATATATGGCGAGCATTAGCTTTCTATTTCCAGTTCTCACAAAGGCGCTATTTGTGTTTTTATTTTTGACAATTTTAGGAGAATAAATTAAGCCGTGAAATAGTCGTGGCGCCAATGTGTAAAGTAAGCGCAACGGTTGTATATTCGATCCCCGCTCGCGAAATGAATTATTACTTATTAATATTTTCAGCTTCACGCTCTATCATTTCATTTCTTTGCTCTTCTCTTTGTTTCCATAAGGCAAAGCGCGGCGTTGAGCTCCGTCATTCAACAAGCAATATCTAAAAAAATGAGTGAAGAGTGGGGAATGAATTTTTTAACACTAGGTTCTCTATACTTACCCTGCTACATGCGGGATACAGCGTGAAGGTGAAAAAATATTAAGGGTTAAGTGTATGCTGAACTGAATTGGTAGTACCTCTAGTAAACGTAGGACTACTGTTACAATTTAAAGGTCGTATGGTCATACGTTAACACGTTCTGTTGAATTACATAACAATATAATAACATTTTGATATATTTTTTTATGGTAGTACTAATTCATATACGAGTATATCATATATAAAAGAGAAACATTCAGAAACATATATTATTAAAAGAATGAACACTAAGAAAATATTTTTAGCAATATATTTTTCTTTTAATTGGATAAATCCTCTGAAAGAGGACTCTACGATAAAATCTTTTTTCTTTTCCTAAAGATATCGGGAATAATTAAATATGCGGAAAGAAGCTTACCTGACATTTGTAGCTGTTGTTCTTGCTTATGGATTTAGAATTTTTTAATAAAAGTAAAATTTATATTAATACCTGAATCTTAACCTTGGTTTTATTATTTCAATAGATTTTTATTTTTCTAGAAAAAAAGAAACTTGAGTATTTTTTTCCTTGAATTTCCAATTTTGTTCTTTAAACCTGTTTGTTACGTATGCCTTATGTAATCTCAGTTTGTTTACGCCCTAAGGTGATGCGGCACTTGCAAATTTTATACGTTCCGCACCGCAAATCCAAATTACATAAATTGCGACGATAACGTTGTTAAGTATATTTATTAGATCTAATTTAATAAATAACATAATTGTTAAATAGAAGCATTGTAGTTCACGCTGTATCCCGCACACAGCAGGGACGCAGAGGGTACCTAGTGTTAATACCTTTTGTTGCCATTTTTCGCCGAATTCTAAAGGTATAGAGTGTTGAGTGGCGGAACTCATTACCGCGCTTTTCCTCGACACATGGTACATATTCAACTTTCTCGTCGTCGGCGTCGTATTATGTAGCAATATTACACAATACAATGCTTCTATTTATGAAAGACTTTATGTAAATTAACCGAGATAAGGGTTCATGGATATCTTGAACTGTGGTTGTGTACTAGGTACATACTAACAATTGCTTCTTTCCTTTTTGACAAGTATTCTAATTTTGTATTTTAATCCATTTTTCCATCTTATAATCTCCTTCGTGTACTCTCCATTCAACATGTCATTGGCAAAGAGATTTGTGGTTGACTAACGCTCGAGGCGCCCTAAAGAAATTAACTGAACTAAACTTAACTAAGCTGTACTAAACTATTACCAATTGGAAAATGTAAAATGTAATTTGCTAAGTTATAAGTTATTTAAAACACATTATTCTTAATTAATTATCTTATAATATCCATTCAAATATAATCTGCCCTTACCTTAAGGAGATTAATTTACTTATGTTCGGATATGTCTCTTTGATTTTCCTTTTTCCAATTCTTAATAGGTTTATATATCCAAAGATATATTTTAAATTATAACTAAAATTAGCACAATTTAACTATCATTTATGTTACTGTAATTTATAAAGAAAAATATTTAGTTTGTGGAATGTTACAAACAAAATTATTTTAAAAGAAAATTTAGATAAATAGATTCATTTTCTTTTTCTTTCATACTCATTTATAGTCATTACGTATTTAAAAAATAAATAAACAAAGGTACATTGAGCAAAATTTAACAAATCTATTTGGTATAAACTCATATTTAAAAGGTAATTAATGTGTGGCTTGATTATTTATAAGCTAAGTAACTTAATATAAGAGGCCGGCGTGGCGCAGCAGCACAAGGGTGTGACTGTAACGCGACGGTTATGGATTCGCTCCCCACTCGAGGAAGTGAAATATTTATTTACGTTTGTATTTCCATTTTCTCCGCTTTGGTATTGAAGCAAAGCGCGGCGTTGAATTCCACTCAACACAAAACACAAGAGTGAGGAACAGTGTGAGTGTTTAAAGACTAGGTTCCCTCTGCCTACTCTGCTGTGTGCGGGATACAGCGTGAAGCTGATTTTTTATTTTAACTTAATATAATCGCCGTGCGGTCGCGCAATTTAATATATTTTTTTACGTACAATACAAATTTCACAAAGGTTTTAAAGAAATATGTCCGTTGTTTAATCAAAAAACATTTATTTATTTTTTGGTAAATACAAGAACATTAAGGATAAGTGAAGATTTAGTGGCGTGATAATAATATTTACGTCATAGAGCTTATCATTAGTGCTCAAACACAGGTCCGCGTTATCCAAAATAGAACTAAATTAACATTTACTGATATAAATTGCACTGTTGCCCTGACGCGGGCCTTTTATCGCAGAACATTTAACTTCAAGCTT
>DWGR01001157.1:0-17293 GCA_018247715.1 Heliconius burneyi
GGTCGAGTCTGCCCATGCGTGTCGCCATTCCTGGCGGCGTGACTCTCCCACTCGTACTTTAGTCGCCTCTTACGACACCACCAGTACCAGGGTGATCCTATTCTAAGCCGGGAACACACGACTAAAAATATTATATATAATATAATATATTAAATAGACATAAAGCTACCAAAAGTAATAATTACGCATTTTTTAATCAACGCCAGTCGAGGTGTAGTGACAAAAGTGTGTGAAAGTAAATGCGATAGACACGAGTAACGTGACAAACGGTTGTGGGTTCTATCCCCACTGAAGGAAAATGAAATATTTATTTATATTTTCATATCTTCACTCTGGTATCTTGGCTAAGCGCAGCGTTGTGTTCCGCCACTGAGCATGCATTGCGTTGAAATATCGGTAACGAGTGTCTTACCACTAGGTTCCATCTGCCTACCCGGTAATGTGCGGGATACACGCAACATGATAATTTATTTAAATGTTATTTTACACTTGGAAAATAAATAATATTTTTTATATCGACAAACATAAGTTGCGACAAGCTTAGCTTATTATAGTTACAGCAACTGAGCATTCCTTCAATTGGTTCTTCATCAATTGCTTTCACAAAAGTAAATATAAGTCCAGTTTAATTTGTTTCGCAGTCGACCGTCATGTGGGGACATGAGCAATGTTTGTATCGTACAGTATTAAATTTTGTTTGAAAATGAAAATCAACTTTAATTTGTAATAAAGTTTCAAACTTCGATTTCATTTTGTTTCAAAATTTAAAAAGCCCCTAGAGTTGTAGTTAGAAAATAGTATTTGTTTAGTCAAATCAAATTAGCTTCACGCTGTACCCCGTACACAGCAGGGTAGGCAGATGAAACTTAGTGATACGACACTCCGTTTCCCACTTTCACTGGAGGCATTGCGAGATGAGTGGCAGAACTCAACACCGCGCTTTGCCTCGACACCAGAGCGAAGAAGTGGAAATATAAACGTAATTAAATATTTCACTTCCTCGAACCCACAACCATCGCGTTACAGTCACACCCTCGTACTGCTGCGCCACGACGGCCTCTGTTATTCTCATATAATATAATTCTTGGTAATTTTTATATGTTCATGGGGTAAAAACCGTCGCGTTTCCAGTCAAACGTTATGCCACTATGCCACAATAGCCTTACTCTTCAACACATATATATCACAACGTAAGTAAATGTTAAACGACTTACCAAGTAACGCCATAAAGAACCCGTAAAGCACACACATGGTGTGCCCAAACACCCATCGATGGAACAGAGCGGAGATGAGAGTGAGGGGATCCCCCAACACTGACACGGAGAAATCAGAGCACACCAAGTTGAAAAGTATTATGTTTAGAGGTGTCCAGAGCTGTGAAAGAAAAAACATTATTGAAACTTTCATTGTTTTAATGTTGATATTTATTTTATTTCACTACTATTTGACTACAACTTCTATGTTGATTTTGAAATCTTAACATATTTTAATAAAATATCTTATAAGAATATAAAATATTTTTTTAAAAACTAATGTTTTTCGTGTGGTCTAATTATATCCATTAGAAAATTACATAGGACTCATATTAGCATGAAGTATGTGCGCGACAAATGGACGAATAACTCAATATCACGCCAACCCATTTCGATAATTCTTTTTTTATTGGAAAGGATACACTTCAAGGTTAGTTTCATGAAAGTTTGGTTAGGTTCTGACTCTCTCCCTCTTTACCTTCCCTTTGGCGGCGCGACGGCGGTTTTTTTTGTTTAAAAATATTTGCACTCTCAATTCAATAACAGTACACACGTGGCACATGTAACATAATATCTATTTTTGATTTCAAATCTGAGATTAATAATCAGCCATTTTTTTTGAAAAACAAAAATAATACGACATAACAAAAAATAATAAATAATAATAAAAATTTTGAATAATAAGAAAATTGGTAATTTTAATACTACGATGTCTTAAATCTTTTTTTAGTTCTACGGCATATTTTTTATTTAGGAGAACAGGCAGAGAAAATTTCCACCCTCAAAAATGGTTCAAGATTTTACAGATAGCTCCCAAGAGGCACACTACTTTACTTTACTAAGATCTTTGTACATTTTTAAATAGCATTGATCTGACGTGCACCTATAAAATTATTTTTATGTAATTGCATGGACAACTTAGTGATTAACAGACTAATTTAAATATTAAATCACGCTTCACGCTGTATCCCGCACACAGCAGAGTAGGCAGAGAGAACATTGTGTTAAGACAATTCTTTCCGCACTTTCCGCCGGATTCTGGAGTCATTGCGGGTTGAGTGGCGGATCACAACGCCGCGTTTTGCCTCCACACAAGAGCTAAGAAATGAAAATAAAATTTAGATAAATATTTTATTTCCTCGAATGGGGATCGAAGCCACAACAAATTGGGTTACAGTCACACTTTGTGTCTCTGCGCCACGACTGGCCTCTTTTTTCCTGATTTTATAAATAATATCAAGTTCACTGTAGATACTGATATAGAAATAGAAAACAAAGAAAATTCTAGCAAATAGAAGAGAAAATAAAATCTACATATAATATAATCTAATATACAAAATATTAATTTTCTATGTAAATTCAAACTTTTACTCGCGAGCCACGTTAATTAAGCTTTATCATATGACATAATATTATGGCAATATAAATTTTATAATAAACTATTCGAACTTTGTGGTAAATTATATATATAAAATAAGTTTCATCAAATAAGGTTTTATAATCTTTTGTATATAAATGTTGTTGCAACAGGAGTAATTAAAGATAAAAATTAGTTTGTTTTTAAGTTTATTGGAAGAAAGTTTATTCTGAATGCCTACTGTGAGCATAAGCTGCTAGTTTTATAAGAAAACCATAAAAGTTTAGATATCACCTGTTTTAATAGAAAGTTTAAGAAATAATAAAGTAAATAGAAGCAGTCGTGCGCAGCGGCGCAAGGGTGTGACTGTAACGCGACGGTGGTGGGTTCGATCCCCATTCGATAATGTCTGGGAAATAGGACGAAAAACAAGTACGAAGTTTCTAAACACTAGGTTCCTTTCCTTCTATCGTCTCTTTTCTTAATCTGCTATTATATATGCGAGATGCAGTATGCGAGATTTAAATTTTAAAAAAAGTTTAAAAAATATTTAGATTTTTAACAACTACAAATGAAATACGATATAATCAAAAATAGCTTGTCCTTTCTTTGTGCAATCAGAGTGTAGGAGGGCTTTAGAGAGGGAGAGTAGTTTGTAATAAATCTCTATAAATAAGTATAGGAGTTTATGTTCCAGTTATAATAAGCTATCTCGCCGTTTGAATAAAAGATGTACAGTTAAAAATGTATATTGATTTGAAAAACATTTAAATCAGCTTCACACTGTATCCCGCACACAGCAGGGAATGCAAAGGGAACTTCGTGTTAAGACACTCCGTCTCCCATTTTCCGCCAAATTATGGAGGCATTGCATGTTGAGTGGCGGTACTCAACACAATACGCAAAATGAAATTATAAATTTAAATAAATATTTCCTTTTCTCCAGTAGGGATCGAACCCACAACAAGTCGATCTTACACCACACTTTATGTCTTTGCGTCACAACTGGCCTCAATCCTATTGATTGAATTTTTGAAAAAATAAATACTGCCTATTTAAATTACTGCTGTTAATTTTATTTGACATGAGTTGTGATTTTTGAGTTAGGCCACTTTTATTCTAAAGTTCAGGAGAAACATATACTCTTGTTAATTAATAACAAAATTAGTAATTTTAAATACCCAGCTAGTCCATCTAAAGAATCATTTATCTTTAACACGCCTATTTATAATGAAAAAAAAAACATTAAAATTGGTTCATTAAGTCTACTGACAGCGATTAGCATTTTAATACTTTTTAAACCTTTAAGTATAAAAGTATTTTAGTAAAACTTTAGGAGGATAAAGAGACGAACACATCGGCTGTCCAGAAATGCATTTTTACCGAGTCAAATCAAAAATGTTATTAACGCTTAACTTTTCTTCTTGTATAGTAGGGTCGACAGAGAAAATATAATAGTGGTAAAACAATTCGTCCTCGAAATTATGCATTTATCAAATTCGATACATTTCAGTTTTCAAAATTCCGCGTTTGAAAACGGAAATTACTTATATATAAATAATGTATATATAAGTCATTATTCGTCTCCGCTCACTCTAGTTCGCTCGAAGGCCGCAAGCCGATGTTCGAGACCTGCAAGGGCTCTAAACTTCCTCACTGGCAGCCACTTAGTGCTTGCATTTCTTCAGGGACAGAGTATGTACCCTCTTCCCTATCCAACCGGTGTCACTGTAAAAGCTAATAGGGCTAATATCATTAACCTCATGTTCGAAAAAAAATCATTCGTCTGAATGGAAATCGAACCTATCACTGTGGCGTTTCCAGAATTTTAAATATAAAATTTTGGCTTTATAATATATGGCTGCTTGTATTTTCCAAGCTTATGTAAATATAGGGACGTATATCTGAACTCAGTAATGGACTTTATCTTACCAAAGCGGAGAAATGAAAGTGGCTTACTCTGCCGAGCGGGGGTCGCATCCCCGAGTATGTTTTCGAGCTACAAGAGCCTCACCACTAAAAACTCAGTTTTTTTCTAGTAATATATACACATATAGAAATAAAATATAAAACAAAATCCAGTTTAACGATAAAAGCAAATCGGATTTGAATTTAAAATGTGTACACAAAGTAAAATTCTAAAATACCTATTTTCACAGAAGCTGTATTAGTACATGAATATAATGGTTCTCGTACATTTTTTTATGAGCACTCAAGTACATTAAGCTTAAAAGGCTTTGTTGTGATGATCAAAGTTAAAACAATTAAATTCATACTGGATTTGTTTTTGCTTAACAATATTATTTTTAAACATTATAAAAGAAAGTATCATATTATTATGACCTAGTACGCTCGCGCGGCTTCGTCCGCTTGTGCGTAACGAAAATTGATTTTATATTATTTGTATATATTGTATGTATATATATATGTATTTAAAGAACACTTTAAAACTATATTGAGAGACTAGTGCACATACCATTTAGATTTTTCAACAGTCTTAAGCTTCACGCTGTATCCCGCATGTAGTACAGTAAGCATAGCGAGTCCGCCCTAGGGGTCACGGAAAAATACTTGGCTTGAGTGGCGGAACTCAAGGCCGCGCTTTGCTATAACACCAGAGCGAAGAAATGAAAGTAGTTATAAATGATATTATGTTTACAGTCACACGCTTGCCACGTTTGGCTTCAGATTTTAATTATTTAAGTACAAGAGGCGCAAGTTACAATCCCGCTACGTTCAAATTTTTATAGTATTATAATATTTTTGAATGACAGAACTCAACGCTGCGCTTTTGCCTCGACACCAGAGCGAAGAAAACGATCGATCCCCACTGGAAGAAGTGAAAATAAATGTTTCACTTCTTCGAGTGGCGATCGAACCCACAACCAGTCGATTTTGCAGCGCACGAAGTCACATCCTTGTGCCGCTGCGCCACGACTGGCCTGGATTAGAAAAAAAATTAAATTATAAATATTTGTATTTTGCTCTAAATTGACAAATTGTTAAAGTCCTTCGCAATAAGCGTTCACATGTTTGAACAATCAAAAATTATTATGAAATTTGGTTAACAGTTATTTGTAACACAAACAAACACACACAAACACAATATCATATTTTATAACACAAAATATTTAAAAATATGATCCCATATGAATTGAAACCTATTATATTTATTTGTATATATACAGTGAATATTAAACACAAATATATTAACGTTTCCATGGTTTGTTAGCTGTGTTTAAAATATACGAGTATGCAAGTATTCAGTAAGCTTTCAATATTTATTAACATTGAATTTAAAAAATATATTTAGGTTGTTGTCAAGAGTTCTTCTGATAGCTTATTTAAAGAATAAACCTTTTTTAAGCTGTTACCTCTGAATCTCTAAAATATTTTGAGTTATTCACGGGCACAACCCTCTATAAAAGATTCTAACTACGAGACAGATCACGAACCAATGTATTATTATATATATTCTAAAGTTGTAGGGGAAACGGTTACAGATAATAAATAGCTTATAATGTTTTTATAGTATATTTTCATTTTTTTAAAAGGTAAACATTCAAATGAGTAAATAACATGCTAATTTAAAAAATACATGAATCATGTCAATGGGAACACGTCCTAATGAAAGTCGATCCTTTTTCATGATTTCGTAGAAATACCGGCTCTTCAAAGAAGCTGTATTCCATTCCATACCATTATTCAAATTCTTTGAAAGCTAAGAATGAGTGACAAGTGTGGGCTTTTATTATTACATATTTTTTTAATTTACTGACGATTGAAAATAAACAAAATTGAATGATTTTGAGATTTTCTTTTCAGATTTTTCTTTTCAGACTTTCATATTATGCTCCAGCACCAGCCGACAATAAGATCTTTATCATGGGAGCTGGTCCTGGATGTAAGCTGAGTAGAATCCCACACTAAAGTCAATAAAAACGGACTAACGAGCTCCTAATATAATCGGTAAGAGTTTGATATCGTGAAAAGCAGTCCAAGGGATAGAAGCAGAGATGTGGTACAAGTCTCTAATAATGTCAATATGGGTTTCAGAGATCCCTTTATATTGCTATATTTAGTAAATTTTACCTAAATTGATGAGCCACACAACCAAAGGTCTTCTGCTGAATTACAATGGCCACATGCAAATCTTTCGAGTTTTCTCTTTATTCTTTGATCAAGATTCTGAGGGCTGGATTGTGTTCGATCCCGGCTGAAATTGTTATTGTCGCTCTGCGAGGACTCTGAGGTCGATCATGGGCTCGAAGAGCTTCATGGTGTGATTCGTAATTTTAATGCCCCAATACCCTCTATCATTTTTGTATATTGAACTTTTTGTTTCCAATGTGTATAAATATGGAAAAATAGAGTCTTAGGAAACCGGAGGTTGGAAAGTCATGATACTAGATTTTCTCCTCTATCCTAATAGAGGTAAAACGTGCACGTAAGTTGTAGTTGATATATTTCATCTTTCTAACATTACTTAACTATTAATTACGGTAATATTGTTAAGTCGAGGCCATATTGATGGTTCTCTTTAATAACAAACAAGACATTTTTTTTCCTTTTAATAACTTAGTTTCATTAAATACACGATATCTTTTGCGTCACAATTTTGGGCCTCAAGGGTCAACCATAAATTCCTTACTAAGGAAGGATAATCTTACGTTCTTTTGTTAAGAATTTAATTTCCTCTTACAATTGTTTTGATTAGTGCCGCTTATTCTTAATAAAAAAGTAGGAATATTAATACTTTTTTTTATACTTGACATACAAAATAAGTAATGGGGTAATTTGGCAAACTAAAATTAATCTTATTAATTCACTAACAAAAATATTTCAGAATAAAATGTAATTTTACACGAATAAACAAAACTTTTTCAAATATGCTATGCACTCATTTTGTACAAAATGCAAATTTAAATATTTTTCAATTTAAGTTTTTTTTAGGCACTGGGAGCTTAGTGTTAAGACACTCCGTTACCCACTTTCTGCCGAATTCTGCAGGCATTGCTTATTGAGTGGCAGAACTCAATGCCGCATTTTGCCTCGACACTAGAGCGAAGAAATGGAAATATAAACGTAAACAAATATTTAACTTCCTCGAGTGGGGATCAAATCCGCAACCGATCAAAATCGCGTTACAGTCACATCCTTGTGCCGCTGCGCCACGACGGCCTTTAAATTTTAAATTGCATTTAATGTATAAACATTAAATATAAAAAGCCCTAAAGTGTCAAGCTTCCTGTATCCATTTCGGTAAGCACCAAAATTTCTGGGCGGAATTTAAATGAACTCACGTACGTTCCGACCATTTGATTAGCGCGGTTTTATGATATACGCACATTTTACGTCTTTTTTACGTGGTTTTCATAGAAAAAGTCTGATATAATTTTTGTAATAGCTTCTATATCTATATTAAATTTGAAATAAACTAAAAAACCATATCTGCATATAGCGGAAAGAATTTATTTTTGAGACACCATCCACTATCTGAATCTCCATCTTATGTCTTATTACGAGACATGTCTTATTCCAACGCCTTACTTTATCTTACGAGACTGCCGAAAAATATAAATCGAACTAAAGTAGTCGTCATATAATGTTTTTGTTATTTTCTTATGTATATTTTAGTACAATAAAGAATATTATTGTAAGTTTATATATTTCCATACTTTATAGGATAAATTTGGACGCTTCTATACCTTCACTACATTGTAATTATTAAAAAGAAAATAAAACTTTCAAGGAACAATACAATTTTTATATTAATAGACGAGAGTGACAAAATATTCTTAATTTAACATTGCTATATAAAATATGAATCACTCTTTATAATATTTATCTAATAAAAATATATTTTTGTTCAGCAATTCAGTTGAATCCTTCTCTTCAATATTACTTCCAGTTTCTTATATCCTGCAAACGCTATGCCTGTATAAAACGGATATCAGAGTCAGCATCAGTACTCACTATGGTAATACTTGAATTACTGACCTTTTTTATATTACATATATATCAAATTTTCACATAACATACGAGTATACCATTTAATCTCTATTGTTGAAGATAATAGATATTGAGACCATTGTGGATCAGTGGTATAGCGGCTGATAGTAAATGCCATGGTTCAGCGTTCGATTCCTACAATTTTTCTCATTTTCTTCTGCTATTAGCAGAAATTAGTAACAAGACCGCAGCGCTAAGACACTGTACACGCAAATTTTCAAATATTGAGTGATATAAGTGTTAAGGAGTGTCTTAATGCTAATATTTCTCTACTAATATTGATACGGGATACAGCGTGAAGCGTGAAACTAATAAAAATGTCTACTTTCGCTGCCAATTGTAATAGAGAAATTGCTATTTGGAGTGGCAAGAAATTTGGCACCATAGCTACAAAATAAACTTACATTATCTAAGTAAAATTAGGTCATAAGCCGTAGCGCGATAATTTTTATTTTTTTTTACATCTAAGTGATTCATAAATTTCCTTATTCTTCTTCTGTTAACGATATAACTCAAATACAAAGTAACGAAGTTTGATTTTAATAATAATTTCTTATAAGAGAGAAAGTTAAAAATAAAGTGGCAGTCAAATAAATCATATAAGTAACAACGATACTCCACTATAAGTTTTCGGAACAGGATTTTAATATTTAAGCTTCATTGAAGAGATAGTTTGCCAATATTAAGACTAACCATACGAAGTTATGAGCGTGGAGCTGACTATCGCTAAGTATCCTTGATCCGTACCAGTTTCCTATTTTTTTAGCCTCACGCTGTATTCCGCAAACAGCAGTGTAGGAAAACACTAGGTCCTGGAACCTAGTGTTAAGGCACTACGTTCCGCCGGAACTCTGAAGGTTATGTGGAACTAAATAAATAATAAATTAATTACTTTGATATTTTTGCGAAAGCCATTACGAAGTTAGTCTCGACGATGCCTCGTCTATGGAATATTTATAAATTATTTTGACACATCGTACCTTCCAATCAAGGAACTATCATAATTTGACATGATAAAAATTTGAGGGGATCACTATACTTATTATTAAGGAATCCGTAATTCTTTTTTTGGACTTGGAAAAAATATTGTGAAAAGACGTTTGTGTGTTAAAGGTTATTACCTAATGATTTTATAAATGATAACACGCCTTGGGAACGAATTGCTCGCTCAAGTATGATACAAAGGTATCATTGCCACCAATGATTAAAAAAGTCCCGCTGAGTTTCTTGCACCGGTTCTTCTCAGGTCTGAGGCATTAACTTTAGTGAACTGGTGGTAGATTATTTGACGTTCAAAATATTAAGCATTACTTTAATTAAGATATACCAATCTAACAAAAACATCAGCGAAATATTGATAAAAAGTACCCTCCTAAAAGAACTGGTAAAACTAAATTATTTTCCTCTGTTCACTCATACTCAAACACTCTAAGCCCTAACGACTACTGTACGAGTATACGAGTCGTATGTCGTTCATGCCAAATACGATTTACATAATTTTATGATAATCCTTTCTAATAACAATTCTTGGCGAATCGGTACCAAAAGTTAATATCGCCGGGAAGTCGTATTACAATAACGCAAAAACAAATTATGACAAACAATTTTCTATAAAAGGAAATATATTTATGGTGTAATATATATGAGATATGCCGTTTCCACAATCCATTGGGAGTAGTTTGGACCAAATAAATTATTTAAATTGTCACATACAGCTTCATTTTGTGACTTCAAGTTCGATGTTTATTTGTTTAAAAAAATCAGCTTCACTCTGTATCCCGCGTATAGTAGGATAAGCAGTGAGAAAAGGCTAAGACACTCCGTTCTTCACTTTCTCGGGTAGACCCAGCAAAGCGTAAAGAACCGGCTAAGTGCGAGTGAGACTCACACTCGAAGGGTCCCGTTTCATCTTTTGGGTACGGAACCCTAAAAAGTAATGCAATTCCGCAGAAAACAGAGCCTTATTGTTTAAAAATACGTAGGTATTGTAGGCAGAGAGAATCTAGTGTAAATACACTCCCTTCTCGTCTCATATGAGTGTAAATAGGTTAGTAAATACAATAAATAAAATTCAACAGATTTTCTTCAAAACAGTGGCACTAAAAACTTCAAGATATAAAATAATTTATAGTGTCATCTCGTTTTAAAATTCATTACTGTACGAATTACATTGTCTGTCTTCAAGAATGTTTCACTTTTATAGCCATACAAGTATAGTAAAGTGGAGAATGCTTCAATTTTATCTTACATATTCATAACAGTGAGATGCAGCTAATATTAGACTTAGAGAACATCTCAAATGTTTTGCCTCGTTAGTTTAGGAGCTATGTAGATTATATAGCTATAGCTAATGAGGTTGAATGAGGTAGAGTAAGCTTTAGAATCTAGTGTTAAGACACTCAGTTCTCGTTAAGACAATTCTGTTTTCCACGTTCCGCGGAATGCGTGAGGTATTATTGCATCTTGGGTGGCGGAACTCAACGCTGCACTTTTGTCACATTATCAGAGTGAGGAAACGAGACCGTTACACTATTTTTTTACGAATATAACAGACAAGGCAGAGAAAATCTTCATTAAACACTCTCCGATCGCCCTTTAATTTTTAAGCGGCACAGCTCAACACTTTGATTTTATCTAAACAGGAAAACGTAAATTGAACCCACGACCACTATGTTTACCATGAAAATGTTTTATAATACATTATAACGTTAACTTTGTATATAAATTTCGAAAATTAACGTTATTATATATTATAACAACACGTTTCAATTCACGCAAGGTCAATCATCTGTGAATATAGGTAATTAAGTGGAATACTGTACACTCAATAGCAAAATAAGTACTTATCGAGTAATAAGCTGGTATGACACATCTAAGTTATTTTAAGGCCGTCGTGGCGCAGCGGCGCAAGGGTGTGACTTCGTGCGTCGCAAAATCGACTGGTTGTGGGTTCGATCCCCATTCGAGCGAAATATTTATTTACGTTCCCTCTGTCTACTCTGCTATGTGCCAGTTAATAACTAACTTTTAGTGTTTATACAAGGGAAGTCTCAACAATGCGCTAACTCTGTTTACTCTTCTATAAACGTGATACAGCATGCAACTAAAAGAAAAGAGTGTGAAAATAAATCTTATATCTACTCGTGCTGTTAGTTTCTCTATTTCAAAGTCAATGACTAAAATTTTCGGGACTGTTAACCAAATTGTCAGTTAGACTGAGATAGTTCAAAGTTCAGATGCAAGATTTGACTTTACTTAATGCATGAATGTATAGAGGTATGTTATGTTTGTATGTATTACTTTTGCTAGCATGTAGGAGTTACGTTTAAAATGTCTTTGAAAGCTAATTTTGTGAAAATGTATGAATATTCTTTTAATACACAGAATAAGGGCAATGTTGAATTTATACGATAAAGCGCGGCGTTGAGTTCCGGCACTAGACAAGCAGTTTCTCTCCAAGAATTCGGCGGTAAATGGTGATGGAAAATTAAAATCATAAAAAAAACTATAAATTATTATTTTTATGACAAATTCACTTTTGTGCGTCTTGCAAAAACATGAACATCTCTGTACGCACAGTTTCAAAAAGGTACTGTGACTTCGATTCCCATTTGAAGTAATATTTATAAGACAATTGTCAGTGTGACAGTATTTTACAGAAAATAAAATAATAATACCCACATAATTATTTATAAGAGGTGAGGGAACGGCTATAAAAAGTGACGTTTTTGATGGATTGAGTCAGTGCGTCGTTAGTCTGCCTCCCGGAAGGTGTAAATCTAAGAGGGTGTTTAAGTATTTAAATCAGTGTCAGTGCTGAATCTATGCGTGCATAAGTGTAAAGTGTCGTCTAGAAACAGTGTAAAGTGTGCGGTGTAAAATGTACGAATTGTGTAAAATGTGAAAATGGTACAATACATTGTGGTTATTAAGTACTAACTTATACTTTTCACCTGAGATGTTAACAGTATGTAGAAAGAGATATCCCTAATTTAATGAAACAAAGATGAATAACGAGGTTGTCGTGGCGCAGCGGTACACCTCACTGAAAACGTGACGCTAGCCTAAGTAATCCGAAAGAATTATAGTACCAAGTACCAAGTTAGCTTATATTTAGTTAAAATCAATTGAATTACTTACTTATTTAAGTTTAAACTAAGGTCTAAAATAACGGCTATTGATGTCTGCCCTTCACCACATTTGTAATATATTTTTGTACTTACAGTTTTGATATTCTCACTTATCTATATTTTATTTTCATTTTCACCAACTGATTACGGTACGGCGTTAAACACCGCGGAAATGAACGAATTGAAATATATGTACATGTACAGTTATCAATAGACAGGAAATAAACAAATAAATACGAAGAATGACATATGTCGATATATGTCATTCTTCGTATTTATTTAAATAAATGTTATGTTACAAGTAAGATTACTCGTATAAATTACATTTTTAGAACATTAAAAAAATATTTTAATTACAATAATTTTTAAAATGAAAGCAAAGACAAAAATCTCATATAATCCCTAATATAATTCTCTATTTTTAATACTATGAAATTAATTAAAGGGACGCTCGTATTTCTTAGAAAATTTACGAAATTTCGTGAAATTTCTCGATTCCAGTCTTATTTGTTTAATAGCGGAATTCTCTCAGAGATGAGATCGCGGAGTATATTTGTTCGTTGACCCAACATTATTTCTTGATATTATTTGAGTTTATTTACGAAAAATTGGTTGGCATTTTTAATATATTTATCTACCTACCTACTGTAATATACTTCATTCATAAATTGTAATTTAAATATTTTGTAGTTTTATTAATTTTTAAGTTTTTAAATAATTTGGAAATTTCATATCTGTCTGGGCGGTTCCGCCCAATAAGCCGGTTTTCATCGCGCTAATTTTGGTATTAAGTGGCCTATTTGTTGCTCCACAATTTCATCTATTTTCCAGTGAAAGTCTCATGTAAATCGGGAAGTCACAACTGGGCTTAAGTCATATTTTTTTCATTTTATCGCTTAATCCTGCATAACAGTAAACAGAGAGAATCTATTGTTCTCTTTTCGCCTCCTTTGAGACATTATGTGTTGAGTGGCGAACTGGTCATATTTTTTGTTAACTTCACGCTATATCCCGCGATAAGGCAACTTTCCTCTACCCTCAGCAGAGGAAACTTGGGAACCTACTAATAAAACTCTCCGTTTCTAATAAAATCAATTCTATCCTCCATTTTCCGCTGAATAATTCAGACATTGCATGTTCAGTCGCGGAACTAAACGCCACGTTTGGCTATCTCTAGGGAACTAGGAATTGAAGTATTTGCTAAATAAGAAAATTTTGTTGGAGACAACTTATATCTATTTTATTTTAAATGGGAAGTCAGACAATTTAATTATTTTATTATTTCATCTAATGAGAATAAACCCAGCAACTCAATCTCACCACTTGGGCTACGAAGGCCTCCAATATATATGATAGGCTTACAAAAAGCGTTTTTGGTCTAAATGTATCAAAAACTTAAAAGTTTTTGAAACCAACGTTATAAAGGTTTGTATGCAGGCTAAAATAAATATTTTTTGTAACTATTTTAGTTCCATAATTAATTTCCAATTCCATATTGGTCGAAAATCGTGAATTTATCAGGCTCTACCAGGTGTTACAGGCGATAAAAGTACGTTAGTATCTATAACATTATTTCCTTCTATTTGGCATTTTTCTAGATGCTCGTGGAGCGTTACTTGTGAGAATGAGGGTAAAGAGAAATATGTTCGTCTTCAATTTCTTTTTACTGGTGTAATATCAACATTTGCGTCTGAAAGTTAGGATAGCTTATGAGTAAATATGGTTGGGCATTATATCTTTATATTTTGCTATAATAAATGCTTTCGTATGAAGCCATCGTTGCGCAGTGGGGTAGCGTCTGACTTTGAATTCGTTGCTCGAGGCTTCGATCTCCAATCGGAGGATAAATTAATTAGTATTTGCTATTTCTATTCTCCGGAAGACATATGGCTGTATTCAGTACCGCCACTCTATATGCGATGTCTCAAAAATTATGCGGAAAATGGGAAATAAGGGAAAAAGTTGCAGACTGAAGGTATATGTTTAGGGTTCCGTACCTCAAAAATAAAAAAACTAATCTCATAGGATAACCTTGTCTGTCTGTACATTTCGAGTCGATCGATGGTTACTAGTTAAAATGCTAAAACATGTTATATATAAACTTAATATTATTTCAGTTTGTTTATTTTTGAACAAAAGTACCTTTCATTTTGGACTGGCTTTATTACGATGTAACGGGAAAGTGGGTCGTCTTGGGAAAGAAAAAGATTGAAGTTATATGAAATTTTGTGTAATATGGGATATCACAACTTTTTTATTGCTTATTTTTTAGATATATTGCTAAAAAATATATATTTAATTTGCAATTGTGGTGAGTATAAGAAGAAAAATAAAAAAAATTCTTATTCGACATTCAAAAAGCATTTTACGAAATTTGGGAGAAAAAATAAATATTAATACCGCCAATTATTTTCATTTCTTCCTCTGATAACAAGTAATGTCTCGAAAGTTAAACGGCCAAAGGAGAATAGAGGGTGAGAACACTACACGATGGCCTCAACTCCTCATACATGGCCTTATTATACGATTAATATCCTGTATCTTATCAAGGCCTCACCAAACCGGCTTTATTAATAAATTAAGTTATTAACTGAAACTCGTAAAGTCTCGAACATAATCCCTCGGTATCATCACTCAGAAACTTTATTCAAATATTACATTTTCGTTAAATATCAATTCTGTTAATTTTTCTATTTGAATATATATCATTTAATATTTTAAAGCGTTATGAAATAAAAAAGTATATTGATAGTCGTGTCGTAGTTGTGTCTGACTATATGCGCGACGGTTGTGGGTTCGATTTCCGCTTAGGAAAATGATTTTTTCTATATCTATCTAAATCTAAAATTGGGCTGACAATGAGGAACGGAGTGTTTTAACACTGAGTTTCTTCCCCTAACCTATATGTGGTAGGTACACGGAAGGTAAGTAGTACAGGGTTAAACTAAAACAAAACAAATTAAAAGTTGGTATTCTATTGAATTTATCTTCTCACTTCTTGATATATGTTATATAAGAAAAGGTACATTGTTTTAACTGTGTTCCTCCTATTGTAAAGACAAAAGCTTATAGTTATATTTAATTTGCAACTGTGGTGAGTATAAGAAGAAAAATAATAAAAATAGTTAAGAAAACTTATTGGACACTCACAAGCATTTCCACGTGACTTGAGACAAGAAATAAAAATTAGTTTGCTTATAGTCATATTTCAGAGGAATTATTTATTATATTTGTACATATAGATTTTTTGATTCAAATATTCATGTTATCAAATCAAATCAGCTTCACGCTGTATCCCGCAAACAGCAGGGTAGGCAAAGGGAACTTAGTGTTAAGACACTCCGTTCCCCACTTGCTGTCGAATTCTGGAGGCATTGCGTGTTGAGTGGCAAATATTAACGCCACGCTTCGCCTCGACACCAGAGCGAAGAATTTAAATTGTAAACGTTAATAAATATTTCACTTCCTCGAGTGGGGATCGAACCCACAACCGTCGCGTTACAGTCACACTCGTGTGCCGCTGCGCCACCATGGCCTTCATTAACTTCATGTTATAATGAATACAATTGAATCTACACATATACAGTTTAACATATCAACTAAAATAGTTTAGTAAGAGTTATTTTGGTCCAATTTTCACATAACACAAACTCAAAACACTCACAAGAAAGTTCTCACGGACTGGATCAAGACACTCACATATCATGACACAGAAACTCTCCTAACAGAAACGTCCAATGACATACAATCACCCACAAAGCAATATATACACACACCCCTCATACACACACAGACACACAGACAGACATACACACACACACTTATGCAATACACGTAAATACACGTTCAACCTAACTAATATATGTACAAAGTATTTAATTTGTTTTAATTGTAAAATGTATTATATAAAACAGATATATTAAATGTTGTATTGGAAGAGCGGGGTCTCCTAATACAGACATTATTTGCTTAAAAGGAGATCCCTGTAATAATTGTTTCTGTGTAAAATCTGTTGAACAAATAAAGTATTTTTATTATTTTTTATTTTATTATTATAATTTTCACATAACAAGTTGACTTGTCACCCAAAATAAATCAGAACATAATGGTCACGTGAAATTCTTTATTGTCGTTGACAGGCAACCCTTCTGAATGCCCCTGAATGTGGCAAATAATTGTTGTCTATATTTATGTATCTCATTTATGTTCACTTTATGTATTAGTGGGTAAAATATGACATTAGTATTTTTTTTTACTTGTAAATAAGACCAAGGACGTTCAGTTCTGACATTTAATACGCAATGTACCCAACTGGTAACTTCCTTCTCTTTACCTATTTATAATTACCGTTAGATTTTGAATTATTGTAAAAACCAATCTTATTATAGGCCTGGTGGTGGAAGAAAGGCTCACAAATAATATAAAAATCAGCTTCACGTTGTATCCCGCATACAGCTGGGTAATGGGAGCAGGGCAGAGGGAACATAGCGTTATGACACTCGGTTCCCAACTTTCTGCTAAATTCTGGAGACATTGCGTGT
>DWGR01001158.1:0-17289 GCA_018247715.1 Heliconius burneyi
TTCAGTTTCACGCTGTATCCCACATATGGGATCCGGATCTCAATGCTGCGGTTTGTCTTGTTATCAGAGAAAATGAAAATAAAAGATTCACCTCGAGCGAAAATCAAACCCATACACGTAGCGTTAATAGTCACACGCTGTACCGCTGTGATAACTTGGACAAATAATATACGAACAAAAAATGCTAAAAGAAATATAGTTCTTTTTTCAGCTTCACGCTGTATCTCGCACACTGCAGGGTAAGGCAGAGGGCAACTAGTGTTACGACACTCCGTTCCCCACTTTCTGCCGAATTCTGAAGGCATAGCGTGTTGAGTGGCAGAACTCAACGCCGCACTTTGCCTCGATACCAGAGCGAAGAAATGAATGGACTTCCTCGAGTGGGGATCAAATCCACAAATAAAATAATATAAATCTTTTTGTTGTTGTTTAACGGAAGACAAGCCGTCGTAATTTTTTGCAGTGCCTTATTATTATAAGTTCATATTGTTAATACGCATCAAATAATAAAATTTTAAAAAACAGCTTCCTTGGAAATAAAGAATAATAGATTGTATGTATATATACCTTGAGTCCTTGTTGTAAAACATCAGACCAAAGGTCGAGGAGACAAGCGCTGGAACATGTAAAATTATTAATATTTCAAGTTAATTACGAGCCAGTCGTGGCGCAGGGGCACAAAGTGTGACTGTAATACTGACTGGTTGTGAGTTCTATCTCAAGTGGGGACTTGAGGAGCATGCAATACTTCAATAGTCGGCGGAAAGTGCGGAACGGAGTGTCTTAACACTAGGTTACCCTGCGGTGTGCGGGATACAGCAAGAAGGTGGTTTCTATTATTTCAAAATCAGATTCTACACAATTTTAAATATTATAAATTAATTTATATGAACTAATATATATAAAAACTTTGTATGTTGTGTACGTGGACTTAATGTGTGTACTGCCTAACATATATGATGTGGCACTTAAAGAATGACAATGACAGCGGATTCAAGATGGAGATTTGTAACTTTCAAGCCTGCTCGTCAAGTGATTAAATTCTTATTTCTCATTGTCTGAAACTACAAAATATTGGAAGTAAAAACCTTTATTTTGTCGATTTTTCTATTTTAGGTTAGTAGATAACAATATTTAAATATTAAAGGTGTAAAATTTGATTTTAATTAGTTAAAGTGTCTAAATTTATAATAATATTTAACTTTTCTATTTTAGATAAATACAATTGTATGTTATTTACTCCGGTATCGCGGGTATTTGCTCGCGGCTACGCCCGCTTTAACTATTGAATTATTTACTTAATATACTGAATTACAATAATATACAACGTATGTTTGCAAAGCACTTTAGATTACCAATGTGAAAATTATTAAAACCAAAAATAATTAAACGAAAGACTTAACCAATTAGGTCGCGCTGAAATACATAATTATATATATATATATACTCGTATATATTATATTTGGATAGGTACAAAATATGTGCAATCGCTTTTAAATCTGCTTGGTTATAGAATCAGGCGCAGAATCTAAGCATTTTCTCGTCCAGTTCCCTAGTAGTTCCGAACGGCATCAGGCCGTTTGCTCTCTGTCCGTGGTCTCAAATAGCACCCATCAATATGGGTGCATCGTTCGGGAGCCCTTTGGACCGATGTATGTGCACTTGCCCTATAGCCGACACAGGTTAAGGGATGCGGGTGGGAATCGGAAGAAAATGATCAAGCGACATCTGGGTGTTCACCTGAGCCAGCTCGGTTTCCTGAGGGAGCCCAGCTTAAGCTGTCAAGGTGACTGCTCAGGAGTGGGATTCGGAGGAGGATAGAAAGTCGTTCGGAAGAGGACGTCTGACCTCTGCCAGCTGGGCTCCACGGTGCGATGATCTTCGCAGAACGCATTGGACACGCGACGACTGAGATGTACCTCCAGGTTTTCTATTTTTAAGTTGCGGTGAAGCATAGTGTTCCTCATGTAGTATGAATCACTCGCCGGAGGGTGAGTTTTTGGACCACGTTATAGGTCGGGAACCCTCCGGGCGTTGTGGGCTCTTCCCAACATTGGGTAGCATCATAAACAGGTCCTCCTTCCACACCCGGGAGAAAGAAGCCGGGCGGGTGTGGCAGATCCCTTTTTATAATCAAAACATCGAGGGTCGCGGGGGGACGTGTGGCGGGCGGCGAGGCGTTTCAAAGCAAGGATATTTAGTATCCTAATCTTCACTACTAATACTCTTCTCCTCCTCTAAGATACTTATTAAAAAGGACACTGATCTACATTAAATAGCCAAGGTAACTAATATACATATTTAGACGCTAAAGGTAAAGGATAAATGAAACATAAGTCGATACAGCCGTTTACGTGTTATAGTTTGTTTTGTATTATAGCCGGCGTGATGTATCACCAATTAAATACGTTTTTCTCTAAAACGATTTGTAATTTCGAAATATTGTAAGGAGCAAATTTTATCGTCGTTTAACGTATAAAATTAATAAAGTTTTTAAAAGAATAAAGATTGATATCATTATGCAGAAACATCCCTCACAATAAAAAAATATAATCAAATTACTATTTTTAGACAGAAATATGATCAACACACGTTATCCTTAAAAGATACGAATATGGCGTCGCTGACTTTTTTGAAGATCTTACTAAGAGGAACAATACTCCACTACATTATTTTCATGTAGTACTTACCATTAAAGCAGAGTAGGACTATACACACATTTATCATATTTATGTCAAATTATATTAAAATATACATTCATATAATAAACTATATATAAACCTTTCCTGAGAATTACTCTACCTAATGGTGAAAACCGCATCAAAATCCGTTCCGTGGTTTAGAAGAAGAGTTAGAAAGGCCAGATAGAGATGAAAAGCGACTTTGTTTAATAATATAGAGAAATAGAGATATTATTAAGATAATTTAAAAAAAACCTACTCTCGTGGCGATAGTATGGTGAGCGGAGTAATGAAGTAGAAATACAGTAAGGCCATGGGAAGCCGATACTTGAAGTCTGGTTTGTACCACACCTCCATTTTACTGTTCTTACGTAGTAAATTTGGTTGATCCAATCTGCAAAGGAAAATATTACATAATATTTTTGATTACAGTGCGACCGACACGTCATGGTCGCCCTGAAGTTAGCTGTAAATACTTGCGAAGATTTCTAATTTACATTTTTTCTTACTTTGATCATTTTTTTAAAAAATATAAACAAAATGTAAAAGTTTAGAAAATTTAGTTCGCGGCCACGACTTGTTCTACCGTACTATATTATATTAAATTGTCACACTAGGTGTAGAATGAGGGCCTTCTACCTGCTATACGTGAAATACAGTTTGTAGTCAAGGAGAAACGAATAAATTACTATTTATTTTATACTATACATACAAACCTAAAATTTTTAATCGTCGCTATCAAATCCCCTTTAGACAACACTTTAGTCATCTTCTCGCTTTTAGACACTTTCTCGTAAATATCTTTATCGGTACTATTATATAAATCAATGCCGAGTCTCTTCGCTTCCTCTAAGTATGCGTTTGCGGGCGGTACGAGATCAAAATTATTTGTAATATATATATTCTTATCAGGCAAATGAAATTCTTCGTAGGGTTTCACATTCAGCCATCTATTTAACCAGGATTTTGGTTCTTCTGTAAGAATAAAAAATATATATAACCACCCTTTACACCTAGCGGGGTAGTCGAAGAGAACTGAGCGCCAAACGCTACGGTCTGTACATACCTCTTTCGCTTCGTCCACTCTCAACCACCTCTTTATACAGGCTCCCCGTGGGGTCCTTTTGCTTTTTACGTTGCCACTCCTCCAGTATCTTTGATACTATTTTCGAAGGTCAACCGAGGGCTCCCCCTACCTATTTTCGCTCACTGTTCTATCATAAACCTTTTTGGCCATTCATCTTTCATGGTTCATTCGACGTGCCCAAACCAACTGAGCACGTTCTTCTTCGTTCTCACTGTGATCCTCGCTAGTATTTCTGCCATTCATTGCGGATTCAGACAGCTAAGCTGACTCCGCATATCCTACGAAGAGATCGCATCTCCACAGCATTCATCTTTCCTTCATTCTTCTTCTATAATACCGACAACACTAAGCAAATAAGTATTGGTTGGATAAAAAGTTCCTTTCGTTTTTTAATATTTAATCTGTCAATGCCTTTTTGTGCGATGTGTCCTTTTTTTTGTACGCGTTTGACAGGTGACAGGTGACAGATTAGTTTTTAAAAAGAATTGTCAAAATAATTTCAATTGCAAAAAAGATATTCTCCTTTAAACATGGATCAAAACAGTGAAAAAATTCGACATTGTTTACAATATCATTTCGACAAAGGATATAACGCGACGAAATCTTGCAAAAAAAATTATAGACTTTATGGCACTTTATCAGAAATTACAGCACAGAAATGGTTTGCAAGTTTCCGTTATGAAAATTTGGATGTTAAAGATGCGCCTCGCTCTGGTCGACCAATTATTGAAAACGTCGATGAAATAATGCAATTGGTTGATCAAAACCGTCACATTTCATCTCGTGACATAGCTACAGACCTTAACATTGCCCACAAAAGTTTTAAACCATTTGGAAAAGGCTGGATACAGAAAAAAGCTGAATGTCTGGGTACCTCATGGATTAACACCACAAAATTTAATAAACTGAATTTCGATCTGTGAATCGCTTCTAAAACGAAATTAAATCGAATAACGTGCGGAAAAGATCATGGTCCAAGTAGGATGAAGCTGCACAAACGGTGGCAAAACCATGATTGACGCTACGAAAGGTGATACTGTGTGTTTGGTGGGATTGGAAGAGAACTGTCAGCAATTAACCAGATTACATGACGCAATTAAGCAAAAATGACCAGAATTGATCAATAGAAAAGGTGTTGTGTTCCATCATGACAATGCTAGACCATTTGCAAGTTTAATGACTCGAGACAACTTAAAGGAGCTTGGTTGGGAAGTTTTGTTGCATCCACCATATAGTCCAGATCTTGCACCCTCAGATTTTCATTTGTTCTAGTCTCTACAAAAATTCCCTTAATGGTGTAACGTTGACTTCATGAGAGGACTGTGAAAACCCCTTGATTCAATTTTTCAAACAAAAACAGCAGAAATTCTACAGTGATGGAATAATATTTTGCCCGAAAAATGGCAAAAGGTCATTGATCAAAATGGCACATATTTGGTTTAATAAAATTAATTTGAATATTAAAAAAAATGTGTTTGAATTCAAACAAAAAAACGAAAGAAACTTTTTATCCAACCTATAATATAATAGTCAGTTATATTGTATATAGTAATATAATAGTAAGCGCGACAGTTGTATGTTCGATTTACACTTAAAAAACATTGATATGTGGAAAATAGCAAGAGTTGTTTCTGTGCACAAAAATGGTAACAAAACTAAAGTTATCAATCATATACCTACTAGTATCGGGTTTTCCATTAAGGACATAACAATTTAGCTCTCCGCGAAACTTGAAACTTCATATCGTTGATGTCAAGTCCATCCAATTCTGGCCACAAATAATCTTCCAACATAGCACGATAGCGCTCTCCATCTCCGGTAACATGACGTTCGTTTTCATCCACGAAAAAATACGGCCCAATAACACCTCCGGCATGAAAACCGCACCAAACAGTAATTTTTTGCGGATGCAACGGTGTCTCAAGAAGCACATGTGGGTTTGCTGCTGACCAATAACGCATATTTTGCTTCTTAACAAAGCCATTGAGCCAGAAGTTGGGCTACAGCCGAAAATTGGAGTAAGCGCTCTTAAAGTTGCGACGACCGACTCAGAATTTCGGTAGTCATTTTTAATAACTTCTCAACGTTGCTGATTCGTGAACTTTACCATAATGAAAATGTTGATTTTAACTAACGTTTTGACATTGACAGTTTATTAAAAAAAAAATTAAAAGTGCGTTCATATAAAGATAGGAAATTGTTATGTCCTTAATAGAAAACCTAATAATAAGAAGTCAAAATGAAATATGTAATAAGCACCTATTTGTTTGTATTCAGTGCCGAACCATTTCTCTTTAGCGTCGTATTGTATCGGTTTCGAGTACTTGTCGGACATTATGATCACATTGGCCATGTCGGCCGTCATTCCCTCTAGAAACGATGTTATACCCTGCGTAATTAAAAAAAAATATTATCCTATAAAAATCAGCTTCACGCTGTATCCCGCACACAGCAGGGTAGGCTGAGGGAACCTAGTGTTCAAACAATCCGTTCCCAACTTTCTGCCGAAGTTTAGAGGCATTGCCTCGACACCAGAGTGAAGAAATGGAAATATAAATTTAAATAAATATTTTATCTCCTCGAGTTAGGGATCGACCATCGATCGATCCACAACCAGTCGGTTTTGTTTGTTTCACATATATTTTTGTTTCATATATATATTTTTAAAATCTCAATAATAATACAGACAGACATAAATGCAAATTAATATATTAAAATAAATCTTTACCTTAGCAACGAATTTATAATATAATCTTCGCCCCGTAATATAATGTTCTGGCGGGAAGAATTGCATGTTATACGACATAGCCGCCACATAGTCCGCAGGCTCTGCTTCCTTTTCGAAACGGAAACTTGTTTCTTCAATTGTCTAAAAATAAATTTTTTGTATGGTACAGTACGATCGACGAGCCCACCGCTGGCCGCTTTTTATTATGAAAAAAGACATGGCAAACGAGCGTACGGGTCACCTGATAGTAAATGATCACCGCCGCCCACGACACCGCGTAACACCAGAGGAGCTACTGGTGCGTTGCCAGCTTTTGAGGTGGTTGGGCGCCGGAGCCCGGCATTACCTAAAGCGAAACGCAGTGGCACAAAGCCACTACTACTTCACGCCGGTTTTAAGTGCCGGGGGCGTTAATAATTAAGCTTAAGTTAGCTATAGCAGTGTCGATGGTTGCATAGATTTGATTTAACGTTTTTTTTACTCCCAATTGTTTTCTTAACAATACGCAAATGTTCAGAAAGCCTAACTTCAATACAGCTACGACTCTTCGACTACCATACGATACTATTTAAGATGCATTAGTGAGAACAGGCCACGAGCACGATGGAATGCTTTAAGATTTTTTTGCTAAAAAATATCTTAGGAAAAAACATGTAAATAAACACAAGGGTGATAGGACACTTTTCCTTTATTTTTGTCTCTTTTAGCGGGATCGGTTATTAAAAGATAAAAGTCTAGTTTATTTTGTGAGTATATAATTTTTTTCTCTAAAGTAATAATACCAATATTTTTTTAGTATTTAAAGTGTTTGAATGACAGAAAAGTATACTATTATTAGGTCCCCATGTTCCCTTTCCCTAGCTTCCTGTGTGCGAGCATAAAATTTGGGATCCATTCAAATATTACATAAGCAGATTTATTCCAATTTTTTACTCCTATGTCATCAAAACTAAGCAAGCCTCTTAAATACTTAGCCCTCTTACGCTTACGTAAATATTAATAGGTATTCCTATTTTAATGTATTACGTTTCCGTCAGCTTTCTTCCTTAGGATCCTTAGGTGACCAGAGCCTCGTCTCAGATTTGATATGCCTCGCGTTTTCTAAAAGCAGCAAGCTTGCAAGATGTATCAAACCAAGGCTGTAACTTATTAGCACTTAAGTGCTGAGAAATAAAGTTCCGTGCCCTGCAGAACTACGCCGACATCAGCAGCGGCATTGATATTAGCATTTACACAAGAGAAGCAAACCGGCCCCCTGTGATAACATGAGTAAGATGTAAGATCCCATCTTAAAGATGCATATTCGCTTCTAAGCAAATTCTAAACCTATTCACTATTTATGGGAATCCCCGAAAATACGCTTGCTTTCATACATTGATCACGTCACGAAAGCTTACAATAAAGCTAAATTTATTATTTATATATTATATCATCTCATAAACAAGCGTAGTAAAATGTCACTTAGAAATAAGCAGACACTATACAAAACTTGTATAAGACCCGTCCTCTCCTATGCTTGTCTATCGTTCACGCACACTAAGCTGGCTGGTCGGTGGCTATGCAAAAGGTACAAAAAAAATCTTGCGTATCGCATCAGGTTATCCCTGGTTCGTGCGTAACGTCGACCTACATAGAGACTTTGAACTGGAATCGATTCACGAGCATGGCAAACACTTAGCAAAGCGCTACTTTGAACGCGTAGGCTCGCACGCGAATCCCCTCATTATTAATGCCTGTGATTATACCTCTATCACGCTCCCTTGACGTAGACGTCCCCGTAGCGACTTAGACTCCGATGACGCCATTACTATAGCGAAAACCCCGTATGTAGGTAGGAAACACACTACTCACACGACACAAACACCGTCGTCGACGGAATCGACGACGAAGTCCAGCTTATTTATTCAATGGCTCGGTCGCGTCTCGACGCGGTCGGGCCCAGCGGTTAGGGACCGTTAGGTCCCTTAGATTAGTCTATTTTTTCCCCAGTCGCGGCTTCATGTCGCGGATGGTTTGCTTAGCATATGTTAGGTGAAATCCCAGTTCGCTCGACGGCCGCAAGCCGAGGTTCGAGTCCCGCAGGGGGCGCCCCTACAGTCGTCGACTTTCTCACAGGCAGCCACTTAGTGCTTGCATTTCTTCAGGGACAGAGTACCCTGTTCTCTAACCAGCCGGTGTCGCTGTAAAAGCCAATAGGGCTAACAGCATTAACCTCATGTCCGAGAAAAAAAATCATACATTGATTATATATGGCAACCCCATACATAATCATGTACGAGGCTGTCATTAGGAGTGTTCGTTATATGAAAATAAAAGTTTTCTATAATGATAACGAGATGGCGTTATTTTTTGACGGATATGCTTTAAGAAATCCATCACATAATAATTTTAATTAGTTATATCATTAAAATATATTCAGGATACATATGTATTTTTTTTTATCAAAAATAAGCAAAACAAAGACTTTCCCAAACCCCACCTGCCCCCGCATAGTGCTTAAGTAATCTTCCAATAAATGTAAAAAGTAGTGATCAACTATTTTTTACTATTTTTCACCTACTCTGAATGTATCAGTACGAAAATATACAATATTATTATAATATTACCTGAATAATTTATAATTATTTTAATTTTCAATCTACCTTTAGTTCTTCATAAATTCGTTCTGATGGTCCAGTCTGTTTCAACATTTGTATGTATGAGAATATAGCTTCAACCACCTGTTTACACAAAAAAAATAACATTACATTACATTAATAATAATTAAAAATATCCTTGCTTACTTATAATAAATATAATACGATTGTTCAAATACTTCACTTATACAATATTTTTTATTTAAGTTCTTCGCTTGGTAGACCGTTAATAACAATGTCTCAAGGAGAAAACGAAATATGGAACGGAATGTCTTATCATTGGTTTCTTCTTGCCTACAAAAATTATATAGAGACATTTATAATCACATGAGGCCAATCGTCAAAAAAAGGGCTGCGAAATCGACTGGTTGTGGGTTCGATCGCCACTCAGGGAAAGGAAATATTTACTTAAATTTTTAAAACATAAATTTATTTCTTCGCTCTAGTGTCGCCGACACTACTTCCATTGCGTCTTAGAATTATACAGTTTGCCACAGGAAAGCGCGGCGTTGAGTTCCAACACGCAATGCCTCCAAAAATCGGTGGAAAGTGGGGAATGGTGGTGGGCGAAAAGTATTACGGCACAAGGTTCCCTCTGCCTACCCTGCTGTGAGCGGGAAGCTAATTTTTATTTAATTATAATTATTGGTAGAATACCCACCTCGTCGACATGATCAAGTCCCTTTTTAGTAAGAGTAACTCGTACTGAGAACAGGCTGTACATAGAAGTGTATTCTATGCCACTTTCTGAATTACCCGTGTAGATAGCGAGAGCCCATACTCTAAGATAAATAAAAATATATAATTATAGATATATTAATTAAACATTGATTAGTAAATGCGATGGTTGCGGGTTTGATTCGGCGTTGAGACTCGCCGCTTAAAACACAAGAGGAAGTACATATTAAACAGTATTTAGACAATATATGCTATATTTAAATAGATAAACGGAAAAAAATAAAATTGGTCAAAAGATAAACAAAATTAAAATCCCTTTAAAATTAATGTTACAAGTATATATGGTATTTATGAACTTTTAACTAACTTTACAGTGTTGAGCCACTTGACATGCAAGGCCTCCAGAATGCGCCGGAAAGTGGAGAACGGAGTGTCTTAACACTAAGTTCCCTCTGCCTACCCTGCTGTAATTGTAATTTTAACTTACTTTTTTCGTAAATAAGAGAGGAGGCTACCGCTTCCCTCGTGTCCCAGTAGAAACGACAAGTACCGGTGCGGCTTCGATTCGTATTCGGAAATCAATGATCTCATGCACCATGTTAAGTGTAGCTGGAAGAAAAACAAATTTACTGTTACTTATTTTTTATAAAATTATAATAAATTAAAAAACTGAAACTTACAAGAAAATGTTTTTTAATTCCAGTGCAAACATATATCTATATTCTAAATAGAAAATAACATCATTTACAATACGGTCAACAACTCGTGGCGCAGACTTGATTTTTTTGTTTATTTTCTTATTTTTCATTATTTTCTTTCCGACTGAACAATGAACAAAATTCAGAAAACCTAACTTCGGTACGCCCTCGACTTGTTATGTGACTTATATCAATCAGTATGTCTGTACATAAAATGCAAGAAATATAAAAAAAAACACAGTATTTTTTTGGTGTAGGGTAAAATACAATTTTTAATTTACCTCAGTAGTATCGCTAACTGGCTTCACGTAATAAATCTCTTTGAATTGCGATGTAATATTTTCTGGTTTGAAAGAGAATTTACTGAAGTCATCAGCGGGCAACTTATTGGTAGGTATTTGTCCGAACGTACTCGATACATATTTTTCTAGATCTGCGAAATCCATACGGGCCTGTAAATTATGTAAAACTTAGAAATAGGAATAGCAAAACTTATGAATAGTAAACTAATATTTCTTTTTTGTCTTTTTATGTATAATGTTAATGAATTTCATTTTTTGAGGTTAGAATAACACAAGAATTGTTTCTATGTAAATAACGGAGAAACAACATTTAATGTTATTATTCACAAGATTGTCTTTAGATTACTATCTATTTAAGATTATTATCTATTTTATTCCACTGTATTCGGTATGTCTTAATTAATCAATTGCCACCTGTCATTGTCTTTATGTATTAAGAAATCTGAATTACCGACCTGACTAGGCGTGCAATTTAATTAGACTAAGGATATTTTCCTTACATACATAAAGTAAACATTTTAGACACGTGGTCTGTTTTTTTTTTATTTTAGCACTAAAGTATTTTTAAAATTCCAAGATATTGCGTTGAGAATATAATAATTATATTCTCTTCTCTATAAGAATATAATATATTATCGTTTATATACGTTTGACAATGAGTAGAGGATTTCAGTACCTATTAATTTCATCACCATATATGTTCGCCGATTTTACAGTGATTCTTCAGGTATTTGGGAGAATATGATTTTCTGGTAAAAATCAGATTTTTGAAGAATTTTGGCAAACAAAGCCCGACTGTTGAGTCTGCTTTCGTGATTTTTAACTCAATATAGCTAAATAGTAAGCTTTTTGCGGAATGCAATATATGAAAACTATTATAAATCTTGGAAATAACAGGGAAACAAAAATCGTTTTTTAATAAGTTAAATTTTACCAAAATTTTCAAGGGCAAAAAAATACTGGTGATTTTTAAAAACTAGTATTAGTATAATCTTTGAAAGTTTCATATGCGCAGCTCAACGACAACATGTTCAAAAATGTACTCAAATCATGAAAAAGCAAAAAAAATAAAAAAAAAAAGTCGACTTTTTTACATATTTACACAAGTGTTTTAGTTTTTACCGGTCTTATTTAATAAGACAATATGTATTGAGTGCAAATATTGTCCGATTATAGAAGACTGATAAAAAATTAAAACACTTGCGTAAATATATAATAAGAAAAAGAATTTTTTGGTTTCATGATTTAAGTACATTTTTTAAATGTATTTAATTTTTTACGAATGTATTTCTAGGAACCAATACCTACACAAAAATTCTAAATTCATACTAGTACGCCTACTAATGCAAACCTCTTGATTTTAATGAATAAATGTTATTATTTCAAGCCCACTCAACCAACCTGTACGGCCACAGTCATTCTATGGGCGCTATAATGGCGTTTCCTAAACTCTTGGGCAGCTTTTTGTAGTTTGTCATCATCATTTATGTCGTCGCGTAAGCTACGTAGATTTCCCCAAATAAATGTTTTAGCTGGGTGTCCCTCCGGGAAAAGGGACGAGATGAGCTGGTATCTACGATTTTTATCCACAGAAGAGGCCAATGAAAATTCTATAAGAGAAATGTAGTCTTAAAATATTTTTCAACCTTATCCTGTATATATCTATAGGCGGTCCTACTATTTAAGCACTCCACCATCACTTTCCGCCGAATTTTAAAGATTTTGCTTGTTGGGTGTCAGAACTCTACATCGCACTTAGTCTTGTTACTAGACCCAGGAAATGAAAAGTCTTTAGTATTTGTAACTTTCCATTATGAGGAGCAACATGACATACCTACTTAGTAATAAATAAATTTTTAAGAAAAAGAAAAACCGACTTCTAACTACGAACTAAAAAGTAACAAAATATTTTTACCAAGATTTTATGATTTTGAAGTCGGTGCCAAATAAGACAAACTGGCTTAGTAATTTGATATTGTAGTAAGGTAGTTGTAGTTGTAGCTTAGTAATATGTAGTAAGGTCTAGGTAAGGCTATGTAGTAAAGTCGTTGTAGCCTTAGCTCGACACCGACTTCAAAATCATAAAATCTTTGTAAAATTATTGTTTTTTTTAGTTCGTTGTTAGAAGTCGGTTTTTCTTTTTGTTAAAAATTAATTTATTTTACGATTTTAAGTGATGAGTAGACCATAAAAGGATGCTTCTTAAATGAGTGGTGGTGGTGGTAGTGGTAGTCAACGATTGGTAGTGGTTGTCCTATATAAAATTTCACCTAATTAGGTGCAAACACAAAATGCAAACTAACATTGTGGTATATTGAGAAGAACATACATAGTAAAAATATTCTTATAACTTTATCAATTTCGACCGGATCCCATAATCGGAACCTTACCAAACTTTCACCAAACTATCTTTGAAGTATATCTTTTCAAATAAAAAAAATAATCATTGAAAGTTGAACTTGAAGTCGTAACAATATTACAGTACAATAAAATTTTTACCAAAAAAATAAACAAACTTTATCAATTTTGACCGGATCCCATTATCGGAACCTTACCAAACTTTTACCATACTATCCTTGAAGTGTATCCTTTCAAATAAAAAAAGAATTATTGTAATCGGTTGAAGTTAAACAATATTACAGTATAATAAAAATTTTACCATAAAAAAAAAACAAACTTTATCAATTTTGACCGGATCCCACAATCGGAACCTTACCAAACTTTCACTAGAAGTTTCGTTTCGTTGAAGTGTACCCTATCAAATAAAATTTTTTTATCGAAATCGGTTGACGCAACATTGAGTTATTCGCCCGTTTGTCGCGTACATACCGAATGCAAATATAAGACTTATGTGATTTTCTCATAGATACCATTGTCAGAAAAAAAAATAAAAAAATGGGACCACATGGGAAGCACTACCTTTCAAATAAAAAAAATCATCCAAATCGGTCCACCCAGTCAAAAGTTCTGAGGTAACAAACAGAAGTCGGTTAAAAAGTACCTATAATTGATCGAAAAATGTATCGACACAAGAGATATCTTTTGAACCAAAATTATTTTGGAAGATCCTAAAGAATACTTTAATAATTTAAGATTGTTCGAGAACTAATGAACTCCACTAATTCAATGCGTGGCGGTACTCCTCGTTCTACTCACACGAACAGAAATTAATGAAATGGATCGTCTCTTCTAAATTACTTACTAACCTACTCGATTAAATATCAGTAGCCCAAGCACGAAAAACTATCGAAAAGTATTCGAATCGTTGTCGATACCAAATTGTATAGGAATTGAACAACATCCTACAGGTGTTCAAATACGTTTAGTCAGTTACTCGCTACTACACTAAACCAAACTAGTGTCTAAAAAGGCTTAAATGTGATTTACTATGCTGCACTGAATAATTGTATATGAAACAAAATGACGCGGAAATGCTCATGTTGAGTATTATGCGCAATATTGTACATTTGTGGATTTAACTGGTGCCTGTCTTCACAATGATCATAAGTATATGAGCATAGCCACCCATAGCCATCGGTCGTACTACAGTGGTGTTACGGCTATCGTAGGCTCGTAGCACAGTGGCACAGCGTCTTATTGTCAACGCATCGATAGTGGATCCGACGTCTACTCGGGTAATGAATGCTCTTAAAGGCCGGCAACGCACCTGTAGCTCCTCTGGTGTTGCACGGGGTCGTGGGCGGCTGTGATCACTTACCTTCAGGTGACTCGAACGCTCGTTTGCCTTGCCCTTTTACCATAAAAAAATAAATAAAAAAAATGAATGATTTTCATTTCTCTGGTAAGAAGGCAAAGCGCAGTGTCGAGTTCTGTAAATTTCTCGAAAATTGGGCAGAGCAGATTATCTTAACATTTTTTTTTTCAGTCTACGGTGCGGATCGGTGAATACAAAAGATAGTACCTATGCAATAACTATTTTTTTGTTTCATTTTCTGAAAAATATTTAACCGTAAGGACAAAGAAGTCAGAATTTAATTTACTTAAGTTGATAACGATGAAATTGGTTAGAAAATGAACATTTTTGGATCAAAATTACTTTGAATGAATATTGAAAAAAAAAATGTTTTTTGCTTACAGTATATTTTTGGTTATTTGTTAATTAGATGATTTCTATCAAAAAAAGTCTTAACAGTCGTCATAGCAACGGTTGGCTGTTTATAGAAACACAGAAATTAGCCAAATATATGAAATATATTATTATAGTTGAACTTTAAACTTAGTTACTTGTTGTTATTGTAATTCGGTCGTTGAACCTCTACATTTACTGGATGGATTGTTTTGTGAATATAATTACTTTAAAAACATTTTATTTCAAGTAATTTATGAATTATCATTAATTGAGCTGAGCGAAGCAAAGCTTTAACTGGTCAAAAGTGTGTTTTTTTTTGTAATGCTCTAAAATTTTGCAAGAATGTTGTTGACGACACGGTGATCCCAGCCAAGTAGTTTGGTGATAATTGTAGTTTTTTAGTAAATGGTTAAAATTTAGGACACATTTTAACTATTTATTAGAGTTAAGCTTTAGAACGTATTGAAAATCAAGCGCAAGGATTGCACATTGACTAACCTAACCCAGGGTGTGCGGACAAAACAGAAAGCTTCGCAAAATTTTTGCGCAACATGTCTTCGCTCAGCTTCAGCTGCCGTATTTATTATATCATAAACAAGCGTAGCGCTACTTTGAGCGTGCACGCTCGCACGCGAATCCTCCCATTGTTCTCATCTCTGTCTTAAGGCGTGCGATAACACCTCTAACGCATTCCGTAACTATAGACGCCCGTGTAGCATCCTTTTAGACTCCGATGACGCCATTACTATAGCGAATGTCCCGTATGTAGGTAGGAAACACTACCTACACACGACTCACACACCATCGTTGACAGAATCGACGACAAAGTCCAGCTTATTTCACGGCTGGGCCGGGTCTCGGCGCGGTTGGGCCCAGCTGTTAGAAACCGTTAGCTCCCATAGATTAGTCTAATATAGTCGCGGCGACTGGGGATATATTAGACTAATCTGACATTTATATGTCTTCTAACTGACCTTTTTCATATTCTTATGGTGACATGTATATGTCATGAATGTGTACCGTAAGATTATGAAAACGGGTAGCTTATAATCTAACGGTTTCTCACTCGTAAATTTTAGACTATCCGTAAATTGTGAACCGACATCGTCAAATGCAAAAATTTACCAAAACATAGAAAGATAATGGAAATACAGTACAGTAATACGCTTTACGCGAGGGATACGTTGCAAAAAAAAATCGCGTTAACTGAAATTCGCGTATAACGACGTTTATGATTAACCATAGTCAAAAATTATTACAAAAAAATACAAATAATTTTAATCAATCACTTTAATTCTAGGAACACTTTATGCAATACATACTCTTATTACTCTTATTTTTACGGAAAAATACATCTATTGTCTTTGATGTTGATGACTACATTATATTTATACACACTCTTTCGCGTGATTCGAGGCATTTGAGCGCGAAATTCGCATCCGCGTTATAGTTAAACCGCGTACAACGGGGTCGCGTAAAGCGGGGTATTGCTGTAATTGATTATTTTTTATTTTCGAATATATTACGAAAATATTCTCAATACAACATACTTAATATAACATGTGATATATCACATGATAAAAACCATTTTTGAGACATTTTTAGATTCTTATCTAATTCTGGTAACAACGCGTATTTTTTGATTTTGCTGTAAAGGCGATCAATCAGGGCCAGCGTTTAAAGAGTTCACAATTTTCGTATTGTTTGTAAATTGACGGGTAAGATTAACTAACCGTTTTCATAATCTTACGGTGACATACATAAAGTATACCAATTGATAACCGAGTCCACCCGACGGCCGCAAGCCTAGGTTCGAGTACCCCTGGGGGCGCCCTTCCAGTCGTCGACTTCCTCACAGGCAGCCACTTAGTGCTTGCATTTCTTCAGAGTACCCTCTTTCCTACCCAACCGGTTTCGCTGTAAAAGCCAATAGGGCTAACAGCATTAACCTCATGTTCGAAAAAAAAAACAATTTATAGTTATTATGTACATGTTACTGTAACCTGTACCTGTACACGTTACAGTAACTGTGTGTTTCGGCTAGTAAATTTTAAAAATATTTTAATTAACATTTTATTACCTAAGTACCTAAGTTAAGAATTTCAGAGGCAAGTCCAATGTTCGTTCGGAAATCCGATAACGTTATATTTTTTTCTTTTCAGGTCCGGTAAGAAAGTTTAGAAGAATAAGAATTATAACGCCATCCACCATGATATTATCCAAATTATTTATATTATAAATTATGAAGTGCCATACCTGTTGTTTTTTTATTGAAACTATATATCTTTTTAACAAAGTCTTAAATAACAGTAGAAATAATATGACCAACTTTCACTTAAGAACCAACAAGACTACAAAGAAAGTAGGATAACAAATAGAAAATGTATAT
>DWGR01001159.1:0-17285 GCA_018247715.1 Heliconius burneyi
ATGTTTCGGATGACACTGTGAATAGTTGATGAAGGCGGAATGAGGAGCGAGCGGTCCTGTTTTTGGTCCATGCTTCAAGCTCTGGTCTTATTGCCCACCATGGCTTTGAAAGGTAAGAAATTTGTAATTTATCAGCTTCACGCTGTAACCCGCACCAGGGAAGCCATTGGGAACAAAGTATTAAGACACTCCGTTCACCACTTTCCGTCAAATTCTAGAGGCATTGCGTGTTGAGTGGCGAAACTCGACGCTGCATTTTGTCTGTCGAAGCAGCTGAAGAAATTGAAAAAAAAAACATTTAAATCAGGGGTTCCCAACCTTTTCTTGCTCAAGGACCACTTTGATAACAATATTGCTAGCAGGGACCACTCTGTAGGTATAATTAATATAAACTGTGATAATAAATCGCATCCAACGCCTCACCGCACTAAAATTTAAATTGTTCGTGGACTATATCTAGGCGGCTGCAGACCACTGGTTGGGAACCACTTATTTGAATAAATAAGAAATTTCTAACGATTGCAAATAAGTTGTTAGTAGAAATTGTTTAGTGTAACCTAGAGGAAGCTTTTAAAGAAAAGTATATTAAATATTTAATTGAATTGTTAGTAACAATTATTAAAATAAGTTCGTCAATTATTGGGTCTCGAGTGTGCACAAGCACAATTGATATTAAATGAGCATTCGCATATGTATGTCTATAAATTTCGAGGCGCACTCGAGATTTATTAGACTGTAAACGTCCAGTCTGGTGAGGCAAAGCTATAGAAAACAAACATTACTTTCAATCATCCCATTCACGATATATTTATCATAGGCGGAAGAAAAAAAATGCAGTTAATTTTGCGCCATTTTTAACCGACTTCTGTAAGAAAAGGAGGTTATGTAGGTTAATAACGATGTTATTTAAATAACACCAACATCATGCCTCGTACATAATAACAAAACTTTTGTTATATTAGTTTTCTCAATTCAGATTAAGTTCAAGCCAAAGTTTTAAGTTGCGCTCAAAAATTTACATAAAATGAACAACGAGTAATTCAGGCATTACTGAATTATAATAACCAAACAACTAAACTGGGTCACTAGTAATGCTTGTACTTTAAAAAAACATGCTTGTTCAGTGTTTTTTCCCCTTTTTTCATAGAATTACCTAGTTAACATACACTAGTTATAGCTCGCTAGCTTATATTGTTATATTTGTAATACTGTATAAAAGGTTTTATTTAGAAATTTCTCTTTTTTAGAAAGTACTCGCGTATGTTTCTTTTTTTTTCACGCTGTATCCTCTACATTGCAGGGTAGGCAAAGGGAACGTACCTAGTATTAAGACACTCCGTTCCATCTAAGATACTTCTGCTTTTTATTTTGCGTAAATCCTTTTACAGTGCCCAAGTGGTGGGTATATGTGGGGCTCGTGGATTGGCAGATTTATCTAGGATGCCTGGAAGAGACAACACCAGGTTTTATCGCCAAGGGGGATTCTTTTCTTTGTTAAGGTTTCCTGAAACGGATCATTCGCTTAAGGATAAGGCCACCTTTAGTTAACCTTTAGTTTTGAGTAGTTTTAACTGTAAATCGTCTATTTTTCTCTTTATGATTGTTTTGGCTAATTTAAAAAACATAAATCTATGTATTTTCGTAGTAAATATTTACATATTTTTTAACGTTTTCCATTATTAAAAAGTATTATACATTTTTGTTTATTGACTAGGGTTTATTTTTAAGTGAAATATGACTAATTCCATGGATAGCTTTTTTACTTTCCTAGCTATTTTTTAAATTTAATCCTATATTTGGTCAACATTATAATACTATACTAAAGTCTCATTGTTTTATGCCAATTATAAGATGATATATAAACATGCTTTTTTGTTTTTAAAAAGCATGCATTTAAATAATTATCTAAATAAATAGTAATATTATTACTTACTATATACTCTTATATAAAAGGACATGTTCCTACTTACTGAGGTAAGACGCTGATGCTAGAAACGTTAAATCTGGACAGATGTTTATTTTTGTAATCTGGATATCCACTAAGAAGGGATTTTGAAACATTTACGCTTAAGGAATTGAAAGTTTGTATGGATTTTTTTTTAATTGGCACCGATTTTTATAAAATTTTAAATTCGGACTCTTGAAAATATTTAATTGAAAACGTGTTTCATGGTTTCTTAGAATTCACTTCCTAAGGGTGTAATATAATAAAGGGTTGAAAGCTTGTATGAAAAAAATCTGTAAATTACCATCCAAATAAGCAGGCAAAGCCGCACACGTTTGCAAGTCTGGTATATAATTAACTGTCTTTAATATATATATATATATCACTGGGTAGCCACTCTTGTACTAGTAGAGTAGCAAAGTTATTATATTCAAAATGAAAAGAATGTGAAAATATCACAATTTGTGAAAAATTACGATGACATATAGTTTTCAGAATAATTGGGAATAACTGAAATTTTAAATTTAAGCACTCTTATTGTTGGGATGTAATAATATATAAAAAAAGAAGCAGATCCTAACTCTGAACATGAATTAGTTAGCAAATTCAAGACAAATTACTGTGTTTTGTATGACTCCAAACTGTTCGAAGTTTGTAACTATTTCTGTTTGTAATTTCTGTTTTCTGTACCTTAAGGTTTGCCGATATAAGTTAGTTATGCTTAATAATATAATTAATAATGTAAAATAAGATTCAGCTTCTTGCTCTCTTCGATATAGCGGGGCAGAGCATTTGAGACATTGTGTTGAGTGGCGTAACTCAACGCATCACTTTATGAGAATTGTGAAACTCGTAGGAATTCTCCGTTCTGATAAATAACAATTCGCAAGGGAACCTAGGAATTTAGTGCTAAAACGCTCGATTCCCATTAACATTGACCGTTACTCACTTTTCCGCCGAATTCCCCATTTATTTAATTTCAAAAATATTATTTGCATTTTTAGGTAAAAGTAGTGCATTTTGTTGAGAGAATTTTTTTCATTACCTGGTGAATTGTACGAATACCTAAAGCTACATATTTTTAAAAAAATAATTGAAGAAAATCTGGACTCTACATCATTTTGTTAAACCAGAAATATTTATATTTATTATACATTTTAAAATATAAAGAAATAACTTTGACACAGAAAGCCTAATAATAAATCATCATATCGTTTTCCTGTTTAATGTATGTGTCTTTGAAACCATTAACTTCAGACGGCGCCGTGTAAGCTTCGTTTTTAAATTAAATTTATGGAACATCTAAGGAAAAGTGAAAAGGCTTTTACTGGAATAAATTATGAATAATTTACATAATTTTTCTTTTTACGTATATCTTATATTTGGTACAGAAAGAGAACCTAGTGTTAAGACACTCTCTCCAATTGTTATCTCTCTTAAGAAGTATTGCTTCGTTACTGACTGGCTGACAGACAATGCACAGATGAAAGTGATGGATTCACTTATTGAAAATTCACAAGATACACAGGGCGATAGACCGCTAAAGCAGGATATTTTTTTAATTCTTACGAAAACAGGAATTTTATATTTTACGCGTTAAACTCTATGCAAACAATATCGCAGGCTATGACTAGTTTTACATAAAAAAACAGCAGAACTATGACACATCTTTATATTTTCTTTATAAGTTTTTTTTATGTGCATTTCGTTCTCCGCTTTATATTTTTTAAGACATTATGAGTTGTGTGATAAATTATAAATACGGTATGTTTAACTCCGTTTTAAAATATAATGTAAATTTAAATACTTGTGTTAGTAAGAATTGAATCCACTATCACCATTATCTTTTGACAATATTAAGTATATATTGAAAAGTTTCTACCTGAATATCTTATTAAATTTTATATTACCTTAGTAAATCAGCTTCACGCTGTATCCCGCACACAGCAGGGTAGGCAGAGGAAACCTAGTGTTAAAACACTCCGTTCCCCACTTCCCCCCCTGCCAAATTCTGGAGGCATTGCGTGTTGAGTGGCAAAACTCAACGCCGCGCTTTGCCTCGAAACCAGAGGGAAGTAATATAAATATAAACGTAAATAAATATTTCACTTCCTCGAGTGGGGATCGAATCCACAACCGTCGCGTTACAGTCACACCTTGTCCGCTGCGCCACGATGGCCTCAAACCTTAGTAAATAAAAGTCAAATATAAAAACACTGATATCTTTTATATCGAAATTGTTAGTTAACTTACATAATTGTAATAGAATTATTTAATGATGGGTAGAAATATTGTACGTTTATTACATCGATAACATCTATCTACTCACTCGCGTTCCTTTGAAATATTCCAATACAGTAATGAAAAATCAATTGAATAAAATATTTGGGGAACAAGCCGTAACTTGTTCTGTTAATAGAAAGACGTGACCTCCCATGAAAATATGTCTATTATTCATTTAATTTAAAAGCTTTTTCTATGGAGCTTTCATTCGATCCATTAGATTTGTGTACAAGTTTTGATGAAATGTAGGCATTTGATTGATTTTTTGTGCATACTGTTAATATTTGATGTACTACGAGTGGCTAGCCCTGACTTTGTTTAAGTGGTTAATATAGTATTTTTATTAGCTTCACATAATTCATTAGTAAGACTAATTATTACTAAGATTCTTCTGTCCGTCCATCACAAGACAGTACCTTATTAATCGTGATAAGCAGATGAAATTGTCACAGCTTTTAACATTTTTGGCAGCTGTGACAGAGTTTACACTAGTACGGCTGCCAACGCTCACCTCTACTAAATATTTGTTTTGTTTTTCTATATATCAACTAAATAATAACGTATATGTAACATTTAATTACTAAATAAAGCATGTATTATTATTTCTATTGTCGCTATAACAATAAATACTGAAAAGCGAAAAAAAGTAAATATTTTGGAAACTCTCATACGTAGAAATATTTTGTTGATAAAGATAAAGAACCCTTGGTGGGCGACTTCTACTCGCACTTGGCCGTTTCTTCTTTATGCTTCTTTTCTATATAACAAGGTAAGGCAAAAATAAAATAGTAACAAGATACTATGTTCTCAACATCAAATCGAAACATTACATGACAATTCAAGTTAATGAGTATCTTATAAAAGGAAGAGAATGGAAAGTATTTAATATATCTATTGTCTAGAGTTTGAACGGACCCTGTTCAGTGCATTCCTTTAGTATGGCGCTTCAAGCGTGCGAGCGAGCAGTTGATCAAACGAAAAAGATTTATCATTAAAAAATAGATAGATTTATATAATTATAGATTGCACATAAAATTATATATATAGTAAGAGAATCCAACCCACAACCGTCATCAAGATTGCATGACGTTGAAAATATTTACCGATTAATGAAATCATCATATTTTTTTTAATGGTAAAAGGATAAGGCAAACGAGCGTTCGGGTCACCTAACATATAAAAGAAAAACCAAAACTTGAACAAGCAAAGGAGCAAAAAAGACACATACGACAAAAGTCCGTGGCGCATACCAATTCAAAAAAAATCCCACAACCATCAGCTTAAAGTCTGACACGGTCACGCTGCGTCACGTTGGTCTCCATGTTTTTATTGAATAGTTGAGTAGAGTAGGCAGAGAGAACTCAGTGTTAAGACACTTTGTTCCCCACTTTCATCCGAATTTTCAGAAGCATTGCATATTGAGTGACGGAACTGGCTTTAGGCTTTTGCTTTGGTGCCAGAGCGAAGAAATGAGAACATGAATAAATTATTATTTAATTAATTCAGTCATTCATTTGAAAGAAGTTCGTACCCCCAACCATTGCATTACAGTAACGCTCTTCCACCCCTGCACCATGATGGCTTCGAATTGACCAAAATTATATTAAATTTGAGAATAATCAACTTTATGACGTCAAATCACACCCAAACACATAATTAGGACTAATTATAAGATAATTATTATAATTTGCGTATGTATCTTATAAGTAGGCTTACCATAATTATAAAAGACTTATACCCCCCCTCCCCACAATAGACCTGAATAAACACTTTCAATTGAATATTCAAACTAAGTTTATAATTGTAGTAGATATATTTTTGTAAATGTAGCTTATCTCCTCCATATAAAAGGATGGGCAAAGAGAATTTAGTGTTCGGACACTACATTTTAACTAATAAGAAGCTGAGATTAAGATAAGATTAAGTTCAATGCCATACTGACTTAAGCAGAGGATAGGAATGAAAATATTTTATTTAATATTCATAATAAGTTATTTTAGGGGCCACCGCGGTGTTGTGGGACAGGGTTTAACTAAGTTTGCGACGTTTGTGGATTCGATTCCTACTCACAATAAAGTATTTTTAGGGTTCCGCAACTGGAACTGGAAACTTAACTCTAAAGTTCATCGACCTTTATAAGTTGTACGACCCTGTTGACTTACAACCATGAAAATAGTACGGAGCTCCCGGTGGACGACCCAGATATTATAGGTTATTTTATACTCATTTTTAATTATATAATACGTTTCATATCAAATGAAATATTTCATTACAGTTACCAACAAAAATCATATTGTTAAGCGATTGCAATAGTTTGATCTCACGGGATAAAGCGGGTGAAATAACGCGGAAAACTCGTAGAAAATTTATCTAGCTGTAGCACAGTATATATGTACTAATAGCTTACCCTGACTTTGTATCGCTGTGTCGCGAATTTCCAATATAAACTTCCAATACCTTTTGTTTACGTTTAAAATATATTTATTTTTGTAATCTGCTCTGACAAAGTTCGACGTCACGTTTCTGGTATTCGATATTCTATATTTTTGTTTGGATAAAAAGTGGTGAATGAGCACTTTGAGGCTAGATTTTATTTATTTGCTATACAAAATCAAGAAAGGTCAAGATTATTATAATAGCAGCTTTTTAAAAAAAGCGTATAAATAGAGGCCGTCGTGGCGCAGCGGCACAAGGGTGTGACTGTAACGCGACGGTTGTGGGCTCGATCCCCACTCGAGGAAGTGAAATATTTATTTACGTTTACATTTCCAATTCTTCGCTCTGGTTTCGAGGTAAAGAACTGAACACGCAATGCCTCCAGAATTCGGCAGAAAATGGGGAACGGAGTGTCTTAACACTAGGTTCCCGCTGCCTACCCTGCTGTGTGCGGGATATAGCGTGAAGCTGTTTTTTTTCGTATAAATAGAAGAGGCTCTGAAATTATTATCAATCAATTACACAATAGAATAAATATGGATAGCAAAATTAAAGCAATAAAAAATAAATGTGTATAATATAGAACAGAGCTGATTGTTAGATCTCTTCTTTTTACATTGGTACATACGAGATACTGCAAAAAGCTGAAAAAAAGTGTATATATGTATATTTTCATCTATGATATAAAATATAGCAAATTTTATATATATATATATATATATATATATGAAAAAACTGTTCCATCTTTTAGACTTTTAAACCGGCATTATACAAAATATTCTTCATCTTTAATAATCTCTTAATTCATAATAACGTTAGCCCGTAATAACATTTCCCCAGTAGTTCTTTATAGGCAATGACCTAGATCAAATGGCATACTCAAGAGCCAGATGCTGCTTAATATACTTGGGAATATTATAAGGTGGTGTTAATGTGCTCTCGTTTCCTTGAGAGGGGGAATCAATGTAACGAAGGGTCTTAGTGCTGGAAGTCGACAGATGAGGGGTATATTTTTTGTATATGTATTTTTGGTTTAATTAAATATATAGATTTTTTGGTTTTTTACGTTATAGGTGATATTACGGATCAATGACGGTACTTTAGTTTGTGCTTTGTCTGATCTCATGTCTCCAAGTAAGGATGATATATAATACTTTTAAATATTTTTAACTTACAGAATTTTCTGGATATTCAATTTTGCTAAAGAGAGTTCTACTAAGTAAAAATATTATGTTTTATTTAATACTTACTGGGGAAATCGTCAAATAAATACAAAAAATAATCAGATTTACCTGCATGCGGCATACAGCAAAGTAGACAGAGTAAGCCTAAAAATTTGTGGCTTTTGCCTTATTGCCACAGCGAAGAAATGGAAATATTAATAAATAAATAATAATTCATTAATTCAAGTGGAGATAGAACCTACAACCATTGCGTTACAGTCATACCCTTGTGCCCCAGCGCCACGACGGTCTTATACAGATATTGGTTGGGCTGATATTTTATACGATAGCATTAATTGCACACGACTGGTCTAGCTAAGATATATGAATAAGAAAGATGACGTTGAGTCTCGTATCTCAACACGCAGTGCCAGAATTCGGCGGAGACTGAGGAACGGAAATCTTAATATTAGGTTCCCATATTTCCCCTGCCTACCCTGCCGTAAGTGCGATACAGCGTAAAGCTGATGAAAAATTATCGTAGCGAGACAAACCCTAGCCTAATTGAAAGCCGTACAAATCCTCTAGCTAATTATGTCATAGGATATAAAATATAATTAATATGCTTACTCATACTAACAAAAATATTATTTTTTAAATTAAAATATATGTATATATTTCAATTAAAAATAAATTCAACTTAAATTCTATTATTTGGTTTCGTGGACCGTCTCTCATAATCTCACTGTAGCAGGTAAGACCGCGTTAACTCAAATAAATGACTCGTTTCGACAAATGACGCGGCCAGTATAAATGATCGCAAACGTTTTCAGAAAACTACACGCATTTTTCTGTTCGTTTTTACATGTGAAATATTGTTAACCTACTGTTAAGACACTCTATTCCCCACTTTCTGCCGAGGTCTAGAGGCATTGCGTGTTGAGTGGCAGAACTCAACGATATCAGAGCGAAGAAAATGGAAATATAGGCGTAAATAAATATTTCACTTCCTCGAGTGGGGATCGAACCCACAACCAGTCGATTTTGCATGTTCATTGCTTATTATTATGGATGTAGTTTCAGCTTCACGCTGTATCTCGCATATAGTAGAATAGGGGAAGGGAACCTAGAGTTAAGACAATCCATTCCCCAACGAGTATTTCTAGGCATTGCATGCCTTAACATGCCATTATGATGGAACTCAACACTGGACTTTCACCTTGGTGCCAGATCAAAGCAATGAAAATATAAAATATTTTATTACCCCGAGTGGGAATCAAACCCACAACTCAAGGCCTCAACAGTGTATCAAAATTCTATAAAATATATGAAAAGCTAGAAAAAAACGAATCAATCTGCACAAAACAATATGCCATGCTTACTCGTTACGTTTCAAATATCGATTTTAAATGGTTACTTTAAAACCGGAATAGTTAAATTGGATTATTGATCGATTCACTGTCTAAGTTGTCTTAACACGATCGAAACTTCTATTAGCATGTTGCAGGTGCTAAAAGAAACTTTATACGGTATATCGTTCTGTAAGTACATATATATGTACATACAAACATATGTATTTACATTTGTACATACATATGTCTATGTGGGGTCGTGAGGCATCCTGGTGTAGTGGTACAATGAATAACAGTAATCACAATGTTTGTGGGTTTATATCCAACTACTTAAATACTAATTCTTTCTACCAAATAATTTCATTCTGAATTCGAAATATTGTAAATTGAGTGGTGTTCAACGCCGTGCTATCGTATGTTAACGCCATTGGTCAACGCCATGTTTAACCGTATCAGAGTGTGAAAATGCCCGTACTGGCGATCGAACCCACAGCCTTCCAGCTTACAACACTATTTAGATGCTATGCCACTACGTCAATACAAACTTGTAATTACGTTAGTACGTTTATTACATAAATAATTAACGCTCTCTTCGAATTAATCGTGAAAGTGGCCACAGTTACTTTTGCTTTTCTTTCAGATATTTTTAATTATTTCAACATTCAAAAAATTCAATTAAATCAATATTATTTATTAATGGAATATTTCGATAACTATAATTTTGATATAATGGAATGTTTCGATAACTATAAATTTTCTCATTTTGTTTCAGTCATTAATTTATTATATCCTGCCACTTATGTTAGTTAAATTTTGTAACCGTTTGGCCCTATATAGGGCCCAGGTTCGGCCTCATATGGACTACTGTTCTCATCTATGGGCTGGTGCACCTCAGTATCATGACCCATTTGATCGCATACAACGCAGAGCCGTTCGAATCATTAAGGATCCAATGAGCTGTGATAGGCTTGACACTTTGGCTTTGCGTAGAGACGTCTCCTCGCTGTGCGTTCTCTATCGCATTTATCATAGGGAGTGTTCTGAAGAACTGTTTGACCTGTTACTTGCCGCTGAATTTTCCAACCACACAGTACGTCACAAACTTAAATATCATCCGCACCACCTGGATACGTGGCACTCTACTACTGTGCGGTTTCGTAGAAATTTCCTTCCACGCGCCACGGAACTGTGGAATGGCCTACCCGCGGCATTGTTTCCAGGTCGATATGATATGGTTACCTTCAAAAAGCGCGTCTACCTTTAAAGACCGGCAACGCACCTGTAGCTCCTCTGGTGTTGCACGTGGTCGTGGGCGGCGGTGATCACTTACGTTTACGTGACCCGAACGCTCGTTTGCCTTGTCCTTTTACCATAAAAAAGATATTGTAAAGCCAAGGGTGGGTAGTTGATTTATTCAGCTGATACGTTTCTTTATCGCTATATAAGTAAATATCACATTTTTTTATGGAAAAAGACATGGCAAACGAGCGTACGGGTCACCTGAAGGTAACACCGAAGGAGCTACTGGAGCGTTGGTAGCTTTTGATGTGGTTGGGCGCTGGAGCACGGCATTACCTAATGCGAAACGCAGTGCCATAAAGCCACTACTTCACGCCGGTTTTAAATGCCGGGGGTTGTAATGATCCGGTCGAGTCTGCCCATGCGTGTAGCCATTGCTGGCGACGTGACTCTCCCACTCGTACTTTGGTCGCCTTTTACGACACCACCAGTACTAGGGAGATCCTATTCTAAGACACACACTAAGGCCCAATGATACTTAAAACCCAAATACATAATTAAATTCTATCATTGTCTAATTTCTACATTAATTTACTAGCATATCACCACATTCTATAATAAATAATTGAAATTAGTTACAGTATAAAATATACATATCGAATACCAATACTTTACAATTTCCAATTCCATTTCAATATAACCCGAATTCCTGAAAGGCACGAACAAGGCTATCGAAATGTTTTAAAACTGTTCGCTTGTTGAAAATGTAATGTATGCTTCACATAGCATGGTAGGCACAGGGAACATAGTATCAAGACACTCCGTTCTCCATTTTCCGCCGAATTTCGGAGGCATCGTGTATTAAGTGGCGGAACTCAACGCCGCCGATTTTCCTCGACAGTATATCGAAGAAGTCATAGGACATTATATTGGATATCCTGGAATCTTCCTAAAATTATATGCATGTAAATTTTATATAAATTAAATGCTAATCTTGTAACAAGATATCAGTTATTGAATACATATTAAAAAACCATATATTTCTGGTAAAACAATTTTCCACATAAAACTCTACAAGCAGACACAAACTAAAATCATTCTCACGATCACAGCCTGCGCCTCTTCTAATCCAAAGACATTGTGATTTCAAGCAATAAAAATGAAAATTTCTCTAATATAAAGGAAAAATTCATTCTAAAAATTTCACCTTTAAAGTGAATTCGTATCGATTGGGGCCAAGGCGTTTGGGGCATTAGCATTTGGTGACAGGTGCGAGCCGCGCCGGTCCCCTGTCACATTTTCCAACCAATATATAGGGGATATACTTCAATGAAACCTTTTTACATGCAAATAAAGGATTTTCTATATATTTTAGCATCCTATATAGGGAGAGGTAGTTAAATAACGCTTTACCTTTTTAGATATTGTCGTCAACTTTTTTTAGTTTTACGCTGTAGCTCGCACGTAGTTGGGTAGGCAAAGGGAACTCGAAAACGTAGTGTTATGATATTCACTTTCCATTAACACGCTTCTGTTTCCCACTTTTAGCCGAGTATGGAGGAATTTTTTGGCGTAACTCAAAGCAGCGCTTAGCCTCGTTATCAGAGAGGAAAATATTAATTATTTCATTTTCTTACGTGGTAATCGAACTCACTCCCTGTCACGTTTATAGTCACATGGTTATGCTCTCGCAGCACGACTAGCCTCTCTAATGTGTTTATTTTTCGCCTTATAAACTTAACAAAGAATTTAATAAATGTAAAATAAGAATACGTATATTAAAAAGAAATAATTATAAAAAAAAACACATCGAGGCAAAGCGCGGCGTTGAGTTCTGCCACTCAACACGCAATGCCTCCAGACTTCGGCAGAAAGTGGAGAACGGAGTGTCTTAACTCTAAGTTCCCCCTGTCAATCCTGCTATGTGCGGAATACAGCGTGAAGCTAAAAAATGAACACATGAAATGAAAAAAGTTTAGTTTATTACCAATAGACATTTCACTGAGAGCTTCACGCTCTCGCATTTAGCATGGCAGAGTCGACTCAACGACGCGCTTTTTTCACGCTTTTCCGCTATGCCACGACGTCCTTGAGGACTGCTTATAAATATTAAAGAAAATATGATCCTTTAACTTTTGTTACACATCACGGCCACGCTACGTTAGAGTTACACTTTTCCTAATGTCAAACTATATTTAATTATGCGACAGTTTCTTTGTGTTCATTTTCCATTAGTGAAAATGTCGTCTTGGCCTTTAATATTATTATGATAAAGGAAACATATGACTCCTTGTTGTCGCCCGAAATTTTTTGTCTGGTATATAAGACTTAAAATGGAATATATTGTATCCACACCCATAGGGATTTTGAGAAATCTACATATAGTGCTCCCCTACATACCCTAGCAGTCTAATAGTTTTGTCAGTGTGTAGTTTGTCAGTCACTAAGACCGCAGTTTTATATTTTATATTTTATATAGTTGTTATGTTCTAGTGGCGTTTAGATCTACCAAATTTGGATATTCGGAGGATGGGGATATGCAAGGAAAAGAGTTTTTATATTCAGCGTAGCTATCTATATTCCAAAAATTATAATAATGATATTTTAGTTGTATGCTTCCCATTTAAAATAGTACTGAAAAAGTAAAATATGTACGGTAATGGTGGTAACTGCTGGACATAGGCTTCTCTAATAGTATAAACATACTATGCTTGGTTAAGGTTAGATAGTATAAATTAAATAATTTGGTCAATGGGATATGAACCCTATTGAGGCGCATCGTGGCGCAGCGGCACAAGGTGTGACGTTTGTTTATTTGTGTTTATTTGTGTTTATTTACGTTTATTTTTCTATTTTCTTCGCTCTGGTGTCGAGGTGCGCGGCGTTGAGTTCTGCCCCCTTACACGCAATGCCTCCAGAATTTGGCAGACAGTGGGGAACGGAGTGTCTTAGTACTAGGTTCCCTCTGTCTGCCCTGCTGTTTGCGGGATACAGCGTGAATCTGAAAAAAAAATAAAATGAACCCGCAGCACACTGTACAACACCCTACAACCTCAGGGACCAAAATTCATTTATTTTAGCATCACGCTGTATAGCAGGGAAGGCAGAAGGAACCAAGTGTCAACATCGTACCTCGACTTGCTACCAGAGTAAAGAAATGAAAATATATATTTTTTCCTCAATGGGAATCGAACCCACTGCCGCACCATAGACTAAGCTACGACAGTCTCAAAAAATATTATTTAATATTGAGTTGCGCGTGTGTAATCGTCGATCAGGGATCATTCTCACTGTAATATTCCCAGTGAAGCTATAATACCTCGTAAAACGTTTTCGCTAGTGTCCGTTTCAAATGATAGTATAAAAAAGATCAACCTATTTAGGGATAAATTCTATTGTAAAAGCTTTGAAAGTAAAAATATTTTTTTAATTTTTTTTTAATATTATTATATTACAATAAATAGTATCGATTACGAAAGGATTAATGCGTCATGTTTCCAACTTCTCTCTCTCTCTCTCTCTCTCTCTCTCTATGTAAAGTTCAAATCTCGCTACGTTAATTTTTTTCAAAATATTTCTATAGCTTCACACTCAGTTCAGCACAGAGCAGGGTCGGCAGAGGGAATCTGGAAACTGGTGCTAATACATACCGTTCCCATTAAGACACTACCGTTTCCTAATTTCCGCCGAATTCTCGAGGCATTGTATTGGCGGAACTCAATGTTGCATTTTTTAAATGTTTTCTAACGATTTTTTTTCTAATTTTAATTTTGATATTTTGCTTCAGTAAGTCAGTCAGTCGTCCTCCATTCTTCAAATTTTGTAAAGAGGGCTGAGAATATATTTTAAAATATACAACACTGTATATTTTACATCGATATCGTATTCTACTTTCGCATTGTTAAATTTCAAGAATACTCGTATAATGTAATAAGCCTTTGTATTTAATTTGAACTCACTACTGGCGAAATATGAATCAGATGAGAACAGATAGTTGAATTATTCGTCCTATTTCTATTTAAAACTCGGCACTTGGCTCACCTTACGAGAGAAGCGAAACAATGATTCATAATACAAATGTAACAGATCATTGTCAGTATGGATGATCTATTGTAAAACTGAACTTACAAACACATACAAATAGATAAACACAATGACATACAAATAGATAAAAACAAAATAGCATCAGCAAAGAAATATAGCAAATAATATATATATTTTTGGAATCAATGAAATCAGCTTCACGCTGTGTCCCGCACACATCAAGGTAGGCAGAGGGAACCTAGACACACCGTTCCCAGTTTCTGCCGTATTCTGGAGGCATTGCTTGTTGAGTGGCAGAACTCAACGCCGCGCTTGGCCTCGATATCAGAGCGAAAAAATAGAAATATATATTTAAATTAATATTTCATCTCTTCGAGTGGAGATCGATCCCACAACCAGTCGGTTTTACAGTCACACCTTGTGCCCCTGCGCCGCGGCTCGCCTCATATACTTATATATGAATCTATATTCTTTAATTTCATAATATTAAAAATACCATATGCTTATATGTAAGCAACTGAAAACATTATTCATTGTAAGATTTTTTGATAAGAAATAATTTAGTTTATTAGTTTTAGTAAAAAATTTATTTTTTATAAGAGATTTTCAATGTAGACGTCAAAAACTTTTTTTTCGGACAAATCTTGCATATTTTTTTAATGTTTGCATTTATTGAATTCTGGATGTTCTACTAAAAACAGATCAAATACTTCTAATATTTATTTGGGGCAAACTCGTCTCCTTTTCGAAGGCAATTTAAAATTGTATTACTTCTTTATAGTGTGGCCGTTGTGGCGCAACGGCACAAGGGTGTGACTGTAACGCGACGATTGTGGGTTCGATCCCCACTCGAGGCAGTGAAATGCTTACTTACATTTATATTTTCATTTATTCGCGCTGGTGATGAGGCAAAGCGCAGCGTTATGTTCTGCCACTCAACACGCAATGCCTCAGAATTCGGAACGGAGTGTATTAACACTTGGTTCCCTCTGCTTACCCAGCTGTGTGCGGGATACAGCGTGAAGCTGATACTACCAATCGCTAAAGGCTTCGACCGTTTGTAAAATACACAAATATTTATTTTATCATCTGAATTACTTATGTGATCTAATACCGTTATTATTTTAAAAACAATACCATTCGTTGATGGCTAAGCTTTTGGCTATCAATACAATACCTATTGTTTATATTTTGTAGCAATGTTGTCGCATGCAATTCTTTATATTAACATAAAAAAAATATTTAGGCAGCGATAGGTTCCGCCGTCTTGAATCACATGTATTCCGCACACAGCAGGGAAGGCAGATGGAACCTAGTTTTAAGAGAATCCTTTCTCACTTAACGCTAAATTTTCGAGGCATTACGTGTTGAGAGGCGTAACTCAACGCCGCGATTTCGCAGTGGCACTAGAGCAGCGAAATGAAAATATTAAATTTAAATCAGCTTCACGCTGTGTCCCGCACACAACAAGTTAGGCAAAGGGAACATAGGGTTAAATACTCCCTGCACCACGACTGCCCTTTATACTTTTAAATAAATTGTAATTTATTTTATTATAGACCCTCTATTATTTCCCGACACATTAATTGTGTAAAAATGATTAATGCTTCCAAATAACAACAGTAGTTCTTAATAGCTAAGTTTGAAGTGACACAGCTTTTCCATTTTCTCGACAATGATGTTTTTATTTTGTAAGTTTTAAGTAAAATTTTATAATATTACCATGTAAGGCTTGAACTTGTTCAGCCATAAAAATTGAGAGTGATATGCTACTTATGTCTTTTTTCCATTTGTTATAGAAATACTAAAATTAAGGTGTAGATTTGTATCGAGGCTGACAGACAAGGCGTAGCGGCGAGTAATGCCAAACAAAGTGACTTATCTCTATCGTTTTATTGCATTTAAGCTCACTCTCGCCATAGTAGAATAATAAGTAAACGTTATAATTTTGGGTTCAATCTTCACTCAGGAAAATGTATTGTTTCCTTTTCTCCACTCTGACTAGAAAAACGTGGCGTTGATATCTGCCACCCAACATTCGTATCATCATGAAACGTAACGTGGTAATTATGATATATACATTAGATGATAATCTGAACTGATCTGATTTATCTAAACATATAACTGATATAATGATGAAATTGGAAAATGGTTAATGAAATTTGTACATGAAAACCTAATAAAGAATTTGTGTTAACTACTTATTAGTCTAATTGATGTGTAAAGCGCGTTTTTAGTTTTCTAAGCTTCACTATGAGCGAGCGATAAGCCTGCCTTTTGTGCAAATAAATAAACAAATTTTATTGGGTCATTAAAAAACTGAAAGCACTTGTTTATGCATTAATTTAAATTTAAAAGTGCTCAAAGACCATGCACGGAGAGAATTTTATTCAAGCCACAAATTTTTAAGTATCTAACGTAAATTGGTTAGTGAATTTAAGTAAGTTTCTTTAGAGAGTTCTAGGTTGTAGCCGGTTTTATTTTATTTAAAAGTAAAGGTAGCTTTACTTCGACTATGTAAAGAATGGTTGTACCAAAGTGTTGTGTTAAGACTTGTAATTATATAAATCCCTGAATTGGAGATGAGGACGTCCATAGAGACTTATCATTTTACATGATCTTGAACTTCCTTGGTTTAATTGCACTCTTCTAGGCTTAATAACTTCTAAGAATTAATTTCACTGTATATCATCAAATCATCAAATATTATAATAGCAGGGGACATGAACCTTGACTTAAAAATATCATCCAGTAGTAGAGATAATTATTTGAACCTGATGGCGGAGTACGGGCTGTTATGTGGCATTTCAGAATATACGCGTA
>DWGR01001160.1:0-17284 GCA_018247715.1 Heliconius burneyi
GTTTTCAGTATCGATATGATTTACTAACGCCCAATATTAATAATCAATCTCCTACCTCCAGTTAACGTCAATCCAGGGTTGTTCTACATTGCTATCCAATGTGAGGTTGAAGAGATGAAAAGCACTACATTTTCATATCTTTTCAATCTCAGATTGGCTTTTGGCAAGCTAAACTCGAAAAATAGATTGCTATAACAAACTAAGGTTGCAGTTTATGGATTAGGCTTGATTATTAACATCGGCCGTAAGTACATTCGTAATTAGACCATTAGACTATTATTATTTAGTAAATAACACTATATGAGGATATAAAAAAAACATATATCTAATCATTATCATCATTGAGTGACGCGACAATGTTGAAGAAAATTGATCACCGTTCCTTATTAAATTTCTTGTCCAAAAGTAGTCAAATGAATTTAAAAGGGACAGAGAGACTATTGAAGAGGACCCTCGCCCGTGCGGCCCAGTTACTGCCTCTAGAGATAAAAATGTCATAAAAGTTACTTGTTATTCTTAAAGATGCCACTTGAAGGGGATGACTAACCTTCCTTTAGGTATCATAAAAAAAAATCATGACCGTTTTGACCTTTTAAGAGATTGATCATAAAAATATAGGTGAGTATATAATAAAGGCGGTTACAAATTTCGGTGGCTGGTATCATGTCAAACAGTTCTCCAGAACATTCTCCATGATAAATGCTGTAAAGTGTCAAGTTCTTCGCAAATCAATAGGTCTTCAACGATTCGAATGGCTCTGCGTTATATACGATCTAATGGTTCGAGCATACTTATGATTTGCTCACCTATCAAAAGGGCTTTAGGTTCTAGGTAGAAGATCTTCACCTGCATAATTATCTAACTCCACAGCAATCGGGCTGTTAGGATCTTTTGCAATGACAGGATTCGCCGAGGCAATTTGTTCTCATAACATTTCTAAAACGTCACATGTAGCGAATCTCATCGATTAAAAAATGTAATATTTTGCAGCGATCTGTCTTAAAAAAATGTAATATTTTGTAGAGATCTTTTCTTATTTGTTATAGTTCCAGTTCGAAATTCAGGAGCAAAAAATCTCATTCTAAATCAGGGGTCCAATAATGTTGATAGGTAATTTCTGGTACATTTGGCAAATTTTTGAAATTTCTAAGTCCTGAAGTTCAGGCCACCCTTTGAATTCCTGGGAGGGCACAGTATCGCGCACAAGACGAAACTACAAACAAGGCGAACGAAACGTACGCTCCACGGCAACCCCTACCACACTGTGGACTTTTATAACATCAGGGGTCTACATTTAAACCTGAATACCGTCCACCACTATTTTGAGACGGCACGGCTGACCTTGTTCTTCCTGACGCAGACAAAATTTTTTAGACCGAGTGACACAGCCTATCTTCAATAGCCCGGTTATAAAATAGAACACTTTACGCCTCATGCCGGGGTCGCTGTGTTCGTAAGGGAGGACTAATCTGTCAACTATCTGGCTTCGTGTTGACTCAGACGTCTGTGACCGAGTCTACGCATGTCTTTACAGGTCCCACAGTGGTAATGCGGAAGCGGATCGGTTCATGGAGCACATGCAATCGGCCATCGACGATATACTATCACAGACTTCCCTCTGCTGAGGTCGAGATACTTGTCGATTTTAATGCGCACAATGCCAGATGTCTTGGATCACGCACCACCGACCACGCGGGGAGGGCCGTTTTTGATATTTCTATGCCGAATGGATTGTCCTAATTGGTCAAGCCGCCTACGCGACTCCCGGATGCGGACAACCACAATGCCTCCTTATTAGCCCTTCTGCTTACTTCACATTCGGAGCAGTACCAGGTTGTCGTCGATGCTCCTTTGGGGTCTTCTGACCACTGCCTGGTACAGAGTGTCGTGTCCATTAAGCGCGGCAGTCGTAGAACACCCGTAACTCGCCGCGTCTGGCACTACAAGTCAGCAGATTGGGATGCACTGTAGTGCCAATCGGTGGCAAGTCACAGCCTTAGTTTGATACGTCTTGCAAGCTTGCTACGTCTAGCAATCGCAAAGCATATCAAATCTGGGCCGAGGCACTGGTTGCTAAAGATCCGAAGGTGAAAACCTCAAAAAGGGAGTATAACCGAGCGTCTAGGTTCTTTAAGTGGCAAATTACCAGAGCAAGATCCGAGCATATTGCCAAAATCGGCGAGAAGCTTGAGCTTATTAAACTCGTCCGGAACTAATCATTTCTGGGCGCTCTCAAAAGCGGCACTTGGCAACTTTAGCCAGCCTTCGCTTTCGCCATTACTCACAGGAAATGACATCTTGGTCTACACCGCAAAAGAGAAAGCCAATCTCCTGGGCAGTTACTTTGCCTCGAACTTGACTTTGGATGACCAAGGAACAACGCTGCCGACCTTCCTGCGGTGCCAGAGCTCAGGCATTGAGCTCTGGCTTCTTCAACCAAACAGCTGTTAGGCGAGGTCTTTCCTCCTTGGACATCCACAAGTGGGCCAGATGGTATCTCTCCCTTAGTGCTCCTTTCTTGTGCCCCTGAGCTGACACCGGCGCTGACGTGTTTGTTTCGGCACTCTTACTTAGTCGGCGTAGTCCCAGATTCATGGAACAGCGCTCTTATCCACCCGATCCCGAAGAGAGGCAATGGTTCCGATCCATCTAACTACATGCCTATTGCCTTATAAAAGTGCGAATACAATTAAATTACTTAAAGGGATTAGGATAACTTTTAAAACACGGTCACGATAAAAAACCTGAACTACGACTCTTTAATTTAATCTCTTACTTAGGTTGAGTTGTAGCCAAAAGATACACAATCTCTGAAATATAAATATACCTTCGAAGTATCGAGTACTTAGAGCCTAATGTGTACATATCTTGGCACGTTGATGTCAGTTACTAAGTAACGTCATTTTTTTTTCGAATGTGACATCTGTTAGCCTTATTGGCTTTTACAGCGACACCGGTTGGGTAGGGAAGAGGGTACTCTTTCCCTGAGGAATAATCAGGCACTGGATGGCTGCCTGTGAAAATAAAAACTAAAAGCTACAGGGGCGCCCCCTAGCGGGGCTCGAACCTCGGCCTACAGCCTTCGATCGGACTGGTAACATCATTATGTCACTGACGCTTATATTACAAGAATAGTAGTATAACAGAATATCAATAAAAAATAGTTATAAACATTATTTTGTGAAAAATTAACAAAAAAATAATTTTATGATATTTTTAAGTCCTTACTCATAAAAGTATCGAGTACTTTTCTCAGGTAGTAATGCGTATACGTTAGCAGTTAAATATCTGTCAGTAAGTAACAAAAATAAACATTTTTTAAATCCCGGTACTCCTCCTTACAATTGCTTAATAATAAAAGTTTTTTGAGCTTTTTTGGTGATAGGTGGTTTCGGGATATTTTCCGAGTACTTAGTAGCAATGTAAGTAATTTAAGTACTCATTACTATTATCATTCTTATGAAATAATAATTACAGGATAATTTAAAATGTTGAAAATATTCCCTAATTATGATTTACGATCCTTACATACAGAGGATACCAAAGGAACAGTGTGTGTAAGTGAGATGTCGTCATAATTATAAACCGAAAGGCCAAGTCAGTTTGGTAATTTATTCGATTCCTATTCCTAAAAATTACTTGGGAAGTACAAGTATCGAATACAAAGAATCGAGTACAAAGATATCAGCGTCGAAGGGCTGTACTCGATACCACAAAGCATCGATACTTTTTTCGTGTCTCTACTTTCGGGCAAGTAAATGTTTTCTGTGCTTTCGGGTATTCCTTTATTTATTGAATTGAATATTTATGTTGCGTTTCTTTTGTGAACAGTCAACTTGTGTGTTCTGTACTTTTAATAAATACACAGCTTGCTTTAATATTGTATTATTACTTATTAACTATCAATCAAATTTGTGAAAGCGGTGAGTACTTGTTAGTATAGTTACAATGAGTTAAAATATAATAATTAAAATTTTACAACCGTAAAAGATTTCATAATAATTAGAATTTTAATGCAATTAATTCGCAATAACTTACTTATGTGTCATCGGTTTATTGGATTTACAGTACTTGACTTGAGATAATTATTTTTAACTTACATATGTCCCTAAAATGGCGTATCTCTCTCAAAGTAACATGTCGACGGTTGAAAGGCTATTTGGACTAATCGCCATTTTATGAACTTTACACCAGAGCCGTTTAAAGTTTCTATTATTGGATAAAATTTTTTTTGAGAAACCTATTAGGCCGAGACAGATCATACTCATACCATATATGCATTGCATTTGCATGATTATACAAGTATTTTCTTGCTAAATAAGTGTCAACCTAAAATGTCCCCATTTATATATTTTTTTAGAATGAGACAAAAAGGTCTACACGTTAATATTTAATAATAATAGGTAAAGGTAATGTAGTAGTAAGTAGGACTTACAACTACTTATGTAAAGTATAAGTATGTATGCATGTAAATAGAAAAAGGAAAAATGAATTATTCACCAAGACACATGGTTAAATGAGTACGTCAAAATGGGTTAAGCGATGTGCCACATTCAAATCGGACTTACGAATGACGATCTACATAACAGTCAGTGTGTCAAGTCCTCATGCTTTCCACTGACAATATCCCAAGTCAGTGAAAAACAGTAGGACTTCCTGAAGGGCAAGAGGTGTATGCAGACAGCTTTGCTTTATTGAGTTGTTCTTTCTGAAAAATGATTCTTAAAGCAATGACAGTTTAAGCACAATATCTTGAAATTATTCTTAAAATGTCATTGCTTTTAAGAAATAAGCAAATAGAATGGTTCAAGTAACTGTAGGGTTCAAGCGCCAAAAAATGCCCTGAAAATTATGAAACCGAGCTGAAAGGACAGAAAAAATTGTTGATTCCAAATATGTATATAACTCAACACCACAAAAATGGTGTTTAGAACAAATAGCCTTTCAACCATCAATATTACTTTTCATCACTATTACTGGGCCGTCATGTCCCAGTGGCACAACATTGTGACTCTAACACGATGGTTGTGGGTTCGATCCCCACTCAAGGAAATAAAAATATTTTTTAACATTTATAGCAAAGCGCGACGTTGAGTTCTGACACTCAACACCCAATGCCTTCAGAATTCGGCGGAAAGTGGTGAACGGAGTGTCTTAACACTGGGTTCCCTCTGCCTACCCTGCTGCATGAAGGATATTAGTGTATGTTCCTTGCTTTTCATGAAATACAGAAGAAAATAAATGATGTGGCACACGTCATAAGTTTACTTGTGATGTGTTCCATACATTACACACAATGTCTACTATTTATAATCTTTAGTTATATATTCTTATAAAGATAGATAAATACCAATTTTATTTATATTTCAGACAGTACAACCTAAATAAATATGGGGAGAGGTAAGATATTTAAACTAATGAATTGTGTTATACTTACTTAAATATGTTTGATAAAGTTTATTGCTCTCATTCAAAATTCGTTGGTGCCAAAATATTTTCATATATAAAAATATTTTTTGTCATGTAAGTATAAAGTGGTGAAAGATTAAACAATTGCTTATTTATTACATTCAAAATAATATTGGGATTAAAAACTATGAAGGGGGCATAAAGGTATAGATATATACATGATTCTAAAATCCTACCTTCACGGCCGTATGTTTCAAGTCAGGTTCAAGGGTTGCTTATCAACTATCTCCCAGCTTCTATGCAGAGGAGGTATTTTACACAATCTATACTGCTGACCTGTCTTATTCCAATGATACTGTGACTGCTACTTACGCTGATGATACGGCACTACTTTCAAGGATCAAAACATAGTGTCTGCAAAACTTCAAGAACACTTAGATTAACTTGCAATTTGGTTCAAGAAATGGAAAATAAAAGGAAGTGACATTCACACTTAAATGAGGAGACTGCCCACCAGTGAAATAATAATAATAAAGACTTTATTTCCGAACTGTGACATCTTACACATTTGAAACTAAAAAAAAAACTTAAAATAAAATCACAATAGGTCTCTCAGTTCAGTGTGCCTTGTGGCATAGGCCTTCTCCAACTCTTTCCACTGATGTCTGTCTGCCCCCACTCTTAGCCATAGGGGACCTAACGTCGTTTTCAGGTCATCCTCCCATCTTCTCATTTGATGTCCTCAGCTCCTAGTACCAAATTGTTACCTGTTTACTCCGTTTCTCCTTTTTACACCTGAACATATGTCCAGTCCACCTCCACTTTAATTTATCAATTCGAGTCTGTCTGTCTGTTAATTTCGCTTATTGCCTGATGTCTACACTTCTCACTTTGTCCCTTAATTTTAATCCTAGCATGCTCCTTTCCATGCTTTTCTGACATCTTGCAAGTTTCTCCCTGTGGCATTTTGTCAAAGCCCAGGTTTCGCAGCCATATGTAATGCAGGGTAAGATACAGGTATCAAAGGTCTTCTTCTTGATTTTAATGCCAATTTCCTTGCATCTCTTTTATAGCCCAGTAGGCTTTCCAACCAGTTGCAATTCTTATCAATTTCTTTTGACATTTGGTCTCTTAGTAATATGATTTGGCCAAGATACATATTCCTCTTCATATTCGAGTTTCTGTCCATTTACGGTTGTCTATGTGCATTGTGTTTGTCATCATCTTGATTTTGCCTGAGTTCATTTCAAGACCTAATTCTCTACTTCTGTCAGCTAGGGTTTGTATCATCGATTCCAGTAATTTTGGATCTTCTTCCAATAGTACCAGGTTGTCCGCAAATCTTAGATGATTCAATCGTGATCCATTTATGCGTAAACCTAGATGCTCCCACTCTAACTTTCTAAACATTTGTTCCAGTACTGCTGTAAACAGCTTTGGTGAGATGGGTCACCCTGTCTGACACCTCTTTTTATTGGAAAAGCATCTCCTGTAGATTCCAGTCTTATACTACCTTTACTTTTGCTGTAAATATTTTTAATGATGTTGATGTAGGTGATCTGAATACCTTGCTCTTTAAGGCTTTTGCCATACAACCTCATTTCTGAGGCTATCGAAAGCCTTGGTGTAGTCTATAAAGGCAATGTAAATAGTTTTTCTGTATTCGTTATATTTTGTTTGTTATATATATGGTCTGTTGTACTGAAATCTTTCCTGAACCCTGCTTGTTCCACAGGTTGATTTTAATCGAGCTTAATAGAGATTTTGTCCAAAATGACTTTGGCAAACACTTTGTATATATCTGAAATGAGAGACATGGGTCTGTCCTTTGCTAACTTATCTTTTAATTTTGTATTTCTTATATGTTTTTAACTGCAATAAAGAATATATATAATCCTTCGGATCTTTCTTGTGAAGAAGTATTATGTGGAATTCTGCCCATTGACTAGGGATGGTACCGGTATCTAGAATCTCGTTAAATGTTTTAGTTTGTATCAGGCTTAATTCTGTAATTGTTCCTTTCATAATTTCGTTCGAAAAAAATGGAAATGGGTCCATTTGTCCATTTTTTGGCTTTTTACAGCTTTTTCTATTTCCGATACTAATATTTCTGGTATATCTTCATTTTTATCAACTATATGTTTCTGGTTTTGTCCACTATCATGTGTGATTATGCTTGATTGATTTGAATATAATAGGCGATAATAGTTTGTTGCTATATTTTGGATTGAACTCCGAGTAGTAGTTAGCAGTTCATTGTCTCTTAACTTGGGTATCCAATCCTTCCCCTTTTCCCGAAGTTCCTTGAGTGCTTTTTTTGTGTCTCCTGTTTTGTTGATGTGATTTTCTAAAGTTTTATTTCTTCTGATTTTTCTATCTTTCCTCATATTTTCACGAATCTTTTTGCTTAAGTTAGATATATCTTTTTGGTTATTTTTCTTTTCCTTTTTTGATACCAATTTTCTTCTGTCTTCAATTAGTTTTAACGTTTTAGCACTTAGAAAGCTTTCTTTACTCTTGTTTGTCTGTGTTCTTGCCTGTTCTATGAGCTTATTCTCAATTTTTTTATATTTTTCATTTAGATCCATATCTGAATCAACAGCTTCCATCAGCTCTTCTATTGTGTTGTCTGTGTCCCTTTGTGTGTAAATTTTTGGCATAAAGCTCATATTAGCTTTTTGTCTAAGAGCTTTTGGATCTTTTTCATGAAGGTGGTGTAAAATGATATGATTTTACCTCAGCATAAAACAGTGAAGTATTTGGGAGTGCATCTGGACAGGAAGCTCTCATGGAAAGACCATATCAAGGCTAAAAGAGAACAGGCACATCAGAAACTTGGGATATGTTCTGGCTAATAGGGAAACAGTCATCACTCAAATTAGAAAATAACATTTTAATCTACAAAAGCATCATAAAACAATTGGTTTTATGATATTTTTAATGGACTTACGGCACTGGACTCTGGGGATCAGCAAGCCAATCTAATATAAAAATACTTCAACATTTCCAGAAAATAATTGCTAGTGCTCCATGGTTCAAAAGAAACCTCTGCATTTTTATGAACTTCTGGCTGATTGTAAATAGATAAAAGAAAAACAAAAAGTAATCCAACCCACAAACTGTTGCATTTACAGTTACACTCTTGTGCTTTTGCATCATGACTAGCCTCAATCATGGTGCAAAAGCACAAGAGTTCACTGGCCATGTTATGACATTTAATATATTATTCATCTTTTGTCTCTGAAGCTTTATCTTTTGTAGTTCTGGGCAAGCTTTCTCTTGTTAGATTTTTTTTATTATATTGTAAGTAAATAATTCTTTCAACATGCACCATGATAATATTCACTCCCAAGGTTTACTTGTCATTTTATTATAGATAAAATATGTTTTAGGTGGAAAGAAAAAAAGTAGAACTGAGAAAGAGACGGTTGAACCAGATATGACATCACTATCTATGATTGAAAGTGAAACTTCGGTATCCGAACAAAAAGAAGGTCCTTCCACATCGGCTCAATCTACAGGTCCAGCTGCACAAGAAGAACCAGAAGAGGTATTTGGACTTGGATTAGGCGGTGGGAGGAAGAAAAGACCTCGCAAGAAAAAGAAAGAAAGTACAGAAACAGAACGTACTCAAACATTAGGATCAGCTGGAGCATCTGAATTACAATCGGCTCCGCAAGTGGCTTCCCTACCTGCGCCTCAACCGTTTCCTCAACCAATTACGCCAGTTGCCCATTCGGTTGCAACACCAGTTACTCAACCGATTCCAACGTCACTTGCCAAACCAGTTAACACTCCACATGCCACATCGGCCCTTCCACAAGCGCCATGGTGTGCTCAGTCTGCTGGTCCATCAGCAGGTCGAGGCCAAGGGCGAGGTTGGAGGGTGCTTGATAATCCACAGACGATGCCAACTCCATCATTCCCCGTCCCGGCGCCGCAACAACCTAGCTCCAGTCAATCTCCAACGACATCTTATGCTCAAGAGAGTTCTAGTAAAGGTTCCGGAAGTCGTCAAACTACAAATGTAGTATGCCGTTTTAAAATCCCCGATAGAAAGCCTGGCAGAATAGTCAATGTACAGTCGCGTCCGTTGCAGGTCTTAACTAATTACTTAGAAATGAAAATACAACCTTTAAATATAGTAAGTATAACTAATAAATAGTATATATGTTTTACATATAATTCGTTTCTCTAGCCTATTAATAGCCACATCACTTAAGTACATAAATAACTAAAATATTTTTTATAATGTTTATAATTAGTTTTATAGATGATTTTAACAAAATATATTAAAAATTACTATTATTTTTAGCATCGTTATGACGTCTCAATAAAACCAGAACGCCCGAAAAAATTATTACCAAAATCGTTCAATATTGTAAAGGAAACACATTTTCCTAGAAACATAATAGCTTTCGATCAAAGGAAAAATTGTTACTGCATTGAAAAACTTTGGAAAAGTTCTGATGAACGATTTGTCACAACTGTAAGTGTATCTTTTTGAAATTTGAAATATTTGTTATTTGTGAATTGTACTTTATTATTTTGTTGTACAAGTGTTAAACACTTCATTCCCCTTTTCCGCCGGATTCCGGAGGCTTTGTGTGTTGAGTGGCGGAACTCAACCTCGCGCTTTGCGTCGACATCAGAGCGAAGAAAATGAAAATTTTGGATATTCCATTTCCAGAAGTGGGATAGAACTCACACCGTGTAGCGTTACAGTCACACCTATGTGCTCCTGCGCTACGACTGGCTTGAAACGTGCCATGCGTTTAAATATGTTTTACAACTTTACCGTTTGATTTTGATCGAAGCCACAGAATTTTGCTGTACTGTGACGTCAAATGGCCTTGTAAACGAATGCACTGAACTAATTTTAGTAAATAACCAAGGCTTCCTAAATTTCCTTGCTTAACTATAAAGCTACTACTGGTTGTGACATGCTAAACTTGTACAGTTTTTTATTTACTTTGAACTATTTAAACCAAGGTGGAAGTTATTGATGACAATGGTGAAAAGATGACGTTTGAAATCACTATGAAATTTACTGGTATTGTTGACTTGGGAACCATCATAAAGTAAGTTAATAGCAATATTAAGTACATTTTTTTCTGTACAATAAAAAAATAATGCATTTGATTAATAATGTAAAAGTTTAATTTTAAAAAAGGATAATACGTAAGGCATAATATGTAATTCTAGTGCGTAAAGTAACAGTAACTGTTTTATCTGATGGTTTATAATTACTTTTTTATATATATATATATATATATATAAAATGTGCCCGACATTATACTTTTGTGGGCCCGATTTATACGATGATTATATATGATTTTACTTAAGTAGTAATGAATATAAATTTGTGAAAATACATATAAAAAAGATTTTTGAATACCGCCAAATCTGTGGTTGGCGTGGCGGACCGTGCTCTAAAATATACGCCGCGTGAAACATTTTAAAAATAAAAGTAATTCAGCTTTACGCTGTATCCCGCACGCAGCGGAGTAGGCAGAGGGAATCTAGAGTTAAGACACTCCGTTCCTCACTTTCTGTCGAATTCTGGATATATCATATAGAATTTTCTTATTTTTTTTTATTATATACTTGATGTGATCTAGCATCAATCCCTTCAGCTATATTTCCGAATTAGAAATCCTTATATTATTTGTGAGTGATCATAAAAAAAACGAAATTATAAAGTCCGATGGTGGTCCACTCATTAAAAGATAAATTTGCCACCCGACGTGTATACGAGGGCGGTTAAATAAGTACCAGTGTTAGAAATTAAGACACCATTTTTTCTAATTTTTTTTTTATTTTTCATCACAGTCCCCTTTTAGAAAGATACACTTCTCCCAACGTTCCTGCCATATTTTAACCCTTCCGAAAAATAGGATTTGTCGAACTCACGTCTGGCTCGGAGATAGATGACTTCCTCGTTTGACCTATTTTTTTTCCCGCGAGCCATTAGGGAACAAGAACAGGGAACAAGAAAAAGTTGCAGAGGGCCAGATCGGGTGAATACAGGGGGTGGGGTTGCAATTCATGCAGCTTGGCGGCGGCAACTCCGGATGAATGTGTTGATGCGTGACCGTGGTGAAAAAGCACCTTCTTTTTCGCCAAATGCGCCCGTGTCTCCTTCAATTTTTTGTCGCAGCGGTCTAATAACTCACTGTAGTATTGTCCAGTGAGTCCAGTGCGAAAATTTGTTTTGCCGTCGTTCGATAGATGGCAGCATATTATGATAACGCTAACTTCCCTCGAGACGTTCTCTGTCGTCAAACACGGGTACTTATTGTACCGCCCTCGTATTTTATAACACTGTGGCGTTGTTACATAAGTACCATAACATGCTATGTTGCTTAACGCTTTTTTCCGCAGAGCAATAAAAAGGAAATTAACTTAACTTTAACATTTAACTAAGTAACTTTTAGTGTGAAGACACTGCGTTCTTCACTTTCGGCCTAGTATCTAGTACATTGTCAGATTACCAGATCTTGAACATAAAAAATATAATCTCTCTCCCATGATCCCACAACCATCGATGGCCTCAAATTATGTGATAGCAATATTAATATTATTTTCAGCCATATGAAAAATGGTGGCTCAACACTCTCTCCCCCAACGGAAGCCATTCAATGTATTGATGTAATATTGCAGCAAGGAACTTTGCAAAATTATGTGAGAGTAAGTAAAATTTGGAAATACGCGAAGTTTTTTTCCATATTGTCGTTCTGGTAAACAAGACAAAGCGCAGCGTTGGATTTCGCCAACTTTCGCCACTGAACTCGCGATATTTATTAATAACTTCACGCTGGATTCCGCACATAGCAGAGTAGGCGGAGGGAACCTGGGAACCTAGTTTTAATACACTCCGTTCCCATTAAGACATTTTTCTCTCCCCACTTTTCTATATATATATTTATTTTGAAAATGTTATGTGTGTTAAGAAAAACATTAATGATTTTACCAAAATTGCTTAGTGCACCTGAGACTTGATTGCATCGAAACCGTAATTATTTTGTGTGTTAAACCTAATTAATAATTTTATACATGAAATGCTCACTGCAATGTCTGTTTCAAAGGTATCATTGTCACAAATAATTACCTCCACCTAAATTACCACCTAATATTAATTCTCACGCTAGTGGTAAATTATTTCACGTTCAAAAAATTAAGCATATAACTTCTTATTTTGAATAAAATTATTTGAATTAGAATCAAATATTTCCCTACCCCGAATCGGAATCAAACTTTCTTTCATACCTATATTAATTATTTTTTTATGACAATATTTTGAAATCTTAAGGGGGGAAACCGGTTAGGTCGATCAAAAAATCTGATTTCTTTTATTATATAAATCGTTAGTATACTCAAGAATATGGGTAAAAACTTTGAAGCTCTATTCGCATTATTCCCGATGGTATGAGCACTTAAGTGACCCCTCGACAGCTTGGCGCCGTAGCGCGTGTAGTTAGATCGGAATCCGTCGGAAGTCGAAGTATATATAATTTGAATTTCTCGTTTTCACTACATTGTATTTCAAATGCGTTTTTCTTGAAACGGGTTTTTTCCAACTGGAGGGCTTTATAGCTTAAAAAGTTTACAACCAATCGTTCTAAATTTTTTTGGGATTTTTTCTTCATTCAATTCGCATCTATTTCAAATAATTCTGGGATTATATTATTATTAAAAATATTGTTTCCTAAGCAGAATAGATGAAAAAATGTAGTATAAAAAAATTACATTGTGTTCACGTGCATTAAAAGCATGCAATTTTTAATTGCACGTTTTTAACAAAAAAATGCTGTTTCAGAGAAAAATTTCAACTTCAGGAACCAGCAAGACACGCAGCTGGCGATAGTCTATGGAAAGCACGCGCTAACTATTGCCAGGGAAAATAACCTGATAAAAATTAAAAGTGTACTCAAAAATATAAATAAAACATCCTCAAAACTTAAACAATTTCTGATTATTTTTTCGTTAAAAAAAATTCTCGAAAGACACCAAAATTTCGGCCTCCTAAACCGGTTTTTCCTTTAAATGTGTAAACCTATATAGTTTCCTACTATAATATTGTATTAATTTTCAGGCTGGTCGGCAATATTTCAAACAGCCAAGGAACCCAATTGATTTGGGCCATGGCTTTGAAATATGGACGGGGCTTTTCCAGTCCGCCATTTTCACGTCAAGAGCTTTCATTAACATCGACGGTAAAACATATGTGTCTACGTTATACAGTATGTTTTTATAATGTAAATAAGCCAGCCGTGGCGCAGGGGCGCTAGCGTGTGAGTCCGATCCCCAGTAGAGGAAATGAAATATTTAATATTTTCATTTCTTCGCTCTGGTGTCGACACAAAGCCCAGCGTTGAGGTCCGCTACTCAACACGCAATGCCCCCAGAATTGCGCAAATCATAGGGATACACTATACACTATGTTTCCTGACTACTTATAGAGTGAAAATCATAATTTGCTTAATAGTCTGTTAGCAGGTTAACACTCACAAGCTGACGATCATTATCTTATAATGTGTTGTAATTAGTTATTTCCGCATTCAAGTTAATATCAAGTTAATATTTTCACAGTGGCACACAAAGGGTTTCCCAGGCAGCAGTCAATGATAGATGCCCTGGTAAAAGATTTCAACCTCAACCCGAGGCAACCATTAGATAGGCAAAAGGGAGTTGACTATTTTATAAAATTTCTTAAAGGATTAAGGGTACTTTGATTTTTATTAATAATTTTATTAGGCTTTTCCATGTATATATATGAAATGTAACATTATTTTGACTTACTTCTTGCTGTCAGATGTTTGCAAGTTTCATACGACATAATCAAAACCTTAATTACGTTATTTACTAATAATTAAAATATTAACAGGTGAAAGCGAATATAGGAGCAAGCAGTAAAAAACGCGAGTTTATATGCAATTCGTTAGTGGAACCGTCCAACTGCCTTACGTTTCCTATGACGGACGCCAACGGCAAAACAACAACCGTCACTGTAGAGAAATACTTTGAAGTGGATAAAAAGTATAGGTATTCTGTATTAATTTCTATACTTTTTTTTTAAATTTCTTTCCGAATAGTAGGAGCTTTCTCCTGATTTAACAAAAAATGTTTGTTGAGGGGGCGCTCAACGTAGCATTGTTACCACAGCGGAAAAATTAAAATTATTTATTCTCCCTAGTGAGAATCGAAACTACAACCATCACGGCGACGTAATCTTTAATGTATTTATACGAGTTGAGTGCCTATACAAGAATGGTGTAACTCAATGCAGCATTTTGTCTTAACTGATTGAGGAAACAAAAGTTATTAATTCGATTAAAGATCAGCATATGACACTAAACACTCTTTAAAACTAATATTAAATTACGTATGACATATCTGAATCATTGTGTCTTTGAGATAACTACACTTAAATACTCATAATTATACTATACTTAAAAGATAATTATACTTAAATACATTTCTTCTATCTCCTGGGATATTGGAAAGACAAATAACGGCGTTAATTTCAGATTCGCATTGTTTCGCATTCTAGTAAAAAGTGAAAAGCGAAGCGAAAGTGTCTGTTGATATATGGTGAGAGAGCCTTAACAACAGCGAACAATTGTATATTTCTATATGACAATTATTAAGATTTATTCATTTATAATTTATGGTATATAATTATTAAAATAAAAGAAATGAAAAAATAAAAAGAACACTCAAGACAGAGACATACATATTTATTTAAATATATAACACAGTAAAAGCCAAATTTAGAGTATTTTATATTTAAATGTTTTTAAATAATTTTAGATTGCGCTATCCGAATTTGAATTGTGTATGGGTGGGACCAAAAGATAAAAAGATTTATTATCCAATGGAAATGCTGGAAATCTCTTATGGACAGGTATGTGGGGAATCTTTATTTGTACTGTAATAAGAATATATTTATCATCTTCATTTTACCATTGTATAAAACAAAATCTATAGTAAGAAAAAAAGTATCAAAAACAGCGATGTGGGTTCGATTCTCAGCTGGAGGATATAATTATTTTCATTCTTTGGAGAAAGGAAGGTCTTAAACCACGAGATTTTAATGCGATTTTCACTGAGAGACAGTGATTAAAAAGCAAAGGGCATTATAAACGACAAATAAATTATAAAAGGCAAACAATTAGAAAGTAGTCTTATTTTAAGACTGACGTTTTACCTTTATTTAAAGTAGACAATGGAATATAACAGAAAATTTACTTCAGACCTATATTTGTATGATCTATTTAACTGTCATATCCACTATATTACTATTATACAGGGTGAAAGTGTCAGCGAACCATTTACGAAAACAGATTATAGGTTACAATATTTCAAACCCATACCTAAAGAAAATAACCAAGATGCTTCAACAGTTTGGACGTAGGATTTTTTTTTTCATTTCACGATTTTTGTCCATACCTCCATTTCGTGTGACGCAATTACGTATAGATAGATACCAATAACGTTAACACATACTACTACAAAAATACTACTAAAGATTAAACAACTTTGAAATTTATCGCCAATACCTACGACTCGATTTCGGAATGAGGCGTGCGCGGCGGTATGCCTTTGATAGGCTTAGTCGTGCGTGAGTCGTCCTTACAAATGGCGTCAACGATAATTTTATTATTTATTTTGTCCAAAAAAAAACTTTGTTGTAGTAGGCTCATATAGAGTAAAGTAAACAGTGGTTTCATTTATTGTGTCGCTGATACTTCCTTCCGGTATAATGTATAACTATTATAAAGAAATTAATAATTGAGTGGGAACTGATTAATTTACTCGCTCTCATAACGAGATAAAGCGCGGCTTAACTCTTGAGTACCGCGTTTTAACTCTTTATTATATGGCGAATACAGTAGAAGTAAAAAAAAAACATTTTTATAGGCTCTGAATAAGCAGCTCAATGATGTACAGTTGCGCACGATGGTGCGACAGGCGGCCACTCCGCCCAATGACCGTTTGGCTAAGATAAGAGAAGTCATTTCCAATGTAAGTTTAAATAACAATCAAGCAATATATATATATATATATATATATATATATATATATATATATATATATATATATATGATTTACGACTTTCTAGAGCATGTTTGTTGTTAGCAAATGCCTCCAAATACCTGATTTACTTGGAGGGTTCCCAGACGAAGGCGCGTGTTTAATAATATTTCACATGAAATATGCCACCGGTAATAATTGCGGTATATTGGAATTTGTCGCCCTCACAGAATATAATAAGTATTTAAGTTACTTACAATTTTTGGTTAACAAAGGCTATTAATAATTTTGCTACTTATATTTTTAACAATTTTTTGTAAGTAATTTTCTTGCCGTTTTATTTGCTCAAATTTGCATTAAGCAATGTGCTGGTTTGATGACAATGAGATATCTTGCAGTTGGTATTATAAGATTATTTCTTTTTAGTTGTATTTTACTATCTTTTTGTTTTTTTAATTTAAATAGATGAACTACTCGGCGAATCCATGCTTCAAACACTTTAGGATGGAGGTCAGCAATCAATTCCTGCAGGTGGGAGCAAAGGTGCTTCCTGCCCCTAAACTTGACATCGGGGCCGGTAGAACTGTTGACCCCAGGTAAATATGTAATACAATGCATTTTTTTATCTGCTTCACCCTTCATACCATATAGAGCAAGGTAGTCAGATAGCAACTAGTGTCAAGACTCTCCATTGCCTACTTTCCGCCTAAATTCGAGACATAACTTGAAGAGGTGCAGCTGCATAAAATTCATAATCTATCTTTTTATACACAAAAAAGGACTTCAATACTGCGTGGAGTTTAGAAAATTAAGTTACTAATGACATTTCATTTTTTTT
>DWGR01001161.1:0-17279 GCA_018247715.1 Heliconius burneyi
GGCCGACTGTCTCTATTAATTAAAGGCCCATCTAATTAGTCGGCCGACAATCAATCGACCTGACCCGCAGTGACCCGCTGGTGTTAGATCTAGTGAACATTAATGTCGATTACGTACGTAATTTAACCAGAATAATGTAAGAGCTGTCTTAATATATTTGTATATTATTCTTAAATTATAATTTTATCATCAGCTTCACGCGGTATCCCACACAACGGGATAGGCAAAGAGAACCTAGTGTTAAGAGACTGTACTCTCCATTTTTCGCTGAATTCTAGAGCCCTTTGTGCCCCTGCGACTGGCGTCAATTATTCTTATATCATTCTATAAAAAAAGTTATATTTAAATATAGCTAATAAACGGATAGATAAAAATGTTACCACGCAATAAGTACTTAATTGAATCATTTAGAAATATGTACATATTATTACGTTTTGGATCGACGACGGCTTCTAGTGTAAAGAAACAATAACCTTAATATGATTATTTATCTTACAGCTTTACGCTATAGCTCACACACAGCAAGGTAGGCAGAGGAAGCCTAGTAACCCAGAGTAAGAAGTTCCTATAGGAAAGATAAATTATTAGGAGAAAGATAAGTGTTAAAAAATTTACGTAGTATTCAACGGCTCGGTCGCGTCTCGGCGCGGTCGGGCCCAGCGGGTAGGAACCGTTAGCTCCCTTAGATTAGTCCAATTTATCCCCAATCGCGGCTTCGTGTCGCGGCTGGTTTGCTTAACTTAGGTGAAATCCCAGTTGACTGCCGCAAGCTGAGGTTCTAGTCCCGCAGGGGGTCCCTTACAGTTATCGACTTCGTTCCAGGCAGCCACTTAGTGCTTGCATTTCTTCTCTATCCAACCAGTATCGCTGTAAAAGCCAAGAAGCCTAACAGCATTAACCTCATGTTCGAAAAAAAAGTGGCGGAACGCGAAGCCGCCGTATGTTTGGGTACAAGAGCGAAGAAATTAAAATATTAAATACCTAATTAACATATTTGTTTACCCCACCTGGGAATCGTTTGTGCCACTGTGCCACGACTGGCTTCAAAATAAGAAATTGTATAAATTTAATTCTTTGCCGAAGTAATATATAGTAAGTCTTTTTTGACAACGAATAAACATGATTTTTATACTAAATGTATTTTCTATAATAATAACCAAAGTGGTTAGTTAGCTGACACTTGTATTGTAAATTACAACACAATAATTACAATATTTAGAACTATAAATTCGAAGTAACGTCCGGAGCTATCTCCGCAGGACAAATAGCAATAAGCTCTAGTTTAAACCTCTTGGTTTAAACTCGAAAGATTTTGACAACATTGTGACAAAGCGACATGAAATAGGATATTGTTCGTCGGACATGCTGCTCTACTTGCCGCGAGGTACGCGTACAGCGGCTAATGAGTCCTGCTTCATAGGTAGAGGTAGAGTTAATCAATTCTCTTTGTGAGATTATGAACTGTCGAATACATCGCTGTTTTAACTGGTTAATGCGCTTAACTACCATCGTCGTCGTGTACACCACGTCGATGTGGTGGGATATTACAAGCTGGTCTACACGTTGAAAAACTTACATTTTAAATGTAAATTTATTTTCTGTTTCTTTTTATATTTTCCTTTTTTAATGGATAATGATGGACTTGGGGTGGTTTTTAAATATTGTTTATACTAGCCGACGTAGTTCAAAAGTCGCATCGTACCGGACTCACATTTAGAAAGGCGTCTCTTGTATTACCATAGTCTGGATAAATGAGAACCTTAACGGCCTTAATAACTTGTAGAAGTACAAATTAATTGCCTGTGATACCAAACTATAGAAAACGTATAGAAAATGTTCATTGTATGGAAACAAAGCGAAAGGTCATTAAAATCACGTTATCGGTCTGAACGACAGAAACAACAAACGCAATAACATAGTTCAGTTTGTTTGTAGTAGCGATGTTATTGTAATATTGGTTGTTTTTTTCAATTTACAAGTCTCAGTAACTTCTATGAATCTACGTTTTGTACATAAAACTTTTGCGGCATAAAAAATAAACTTGCTCTCCACTGCATACTATTCAATTTTCTAGAATATAGCGGCGTGACCTTAATGTACTGACCTGAATGTACATTTCTGATAACTCCTCGTTATCAGTAAACGTTGCAAATGGCAATAGCAATGAAAATATTTCTATGTCATGAAACTAACAACGTATTATTGTTCTCTTGTATATTGTAGATTGAGCAACACTTTGAGAGACAAAGACGTCATTAAGGGGCGACACCTATCATAAAATGACTAATATTGTACACAATATAAAACAAAGTAACAAAATTTTGAACATTTTCAAGATTGTTAGATATTTATTTTACGGCGTTAGAATACAAATTTATGAATTTAATCACCATCGTCCATTGATCCACCCTTATACTGAACCTGGAAAAAGCCAGTTAGGGCGCTCTAATTATATGACCAATTATTTATTTATTATATATAAATAATACTAGGGAATAGCTATTATTTATATATTATTTAAATAATTCAAATACAACTTGATTCGATAAAATAATTATTTTGACGGATAACCTTTCAATATTATGGAATTGGGTTTGTCAGATAGTAATGTAATTGAATTGATGACCCAGTATATTATACTCGTACATAAAATCAAAAATATTGTTTGAAATTTATTCTGCTTAAATTTCGTAGCTACGAAAGGTTTATTATTTTTTTTATTATAGAGGCATTACAATAGAACTGGAGATATTTTACTACGTTGTTGCTACAACCGTTAAAAGCAATTATCCCGTTGAGTAGGTTTTTACTACATGTGTCACTTTCGGCTCAAAAATGACTCCGTTCCATAATGCATGTTAACTAGCAAAAGTCACGAACTTACAACTGTCGCATATCCAGTCCGATGCTGTGCTGCTGCGCTACGACGGTCCAAAACATAAAATTTAAGTTATTTATCGTTCGGAACCAGTTACGATCAATCAAATACAATAAACTGTCTCAAAGTTTTTTTTAAATTTTTTTTTTGGTAAAAGAGCATGGCAAACGAGCGTACGGGTCACCTGATAGTAAGTGATCACCGCCGCCCACGACACCGCGTAACACCAGAGGAGCTACTGGTGCGTTGGCAGCTTTTGGGGTGGCTGGGGATAAATATTCTCTAGTGGAATCAAACCCCAACCGTCGCGCTCACAGACACGTTTGTGCCATTGAGATACAACGACAGCCATACGTATGCATAAAAATAATATATCCATAAAATGCTTTCGTCGTTCATTTAATGTAGCTTATTTATGTTTTTGAGGCCAGACGTGACGCAGGGGCATAAAGTGTGACTGTAAGCTCGACAGATCATGGATTCGATTCCCTCTAAAGGAAATGAAATATTTAATATTTTCAGCTCTTCGCTCTGCGGTCGATGCAAAGCACGGCGTTGAGTTCCGTTTCTGAACACGCAATGTGTCAACAATAGATTCCCTCTGCTTGTCCTGCTGTGTATGCGATACAGTGTCAAGATGAAAAAATAATAACGTTTTTAATATCAATCGTTCATAACGAAACAAGATATAAAATACCGAGGAATTAATTAAACCTAGAGCCTCGTTACCTTACCTCGTTACTTTATCGTGTCGCTTGTCGATAAAAGGATTACCCTGCTAACGGGTGGCTCTGCTAATAACGTAAATTGTATAATTTAATACGAGTACGAGAGATTGATACATTTAATCATGAACAACTTGTTTTCATAATTCTTAGAAAGTGCATGCACTACGTTTCCTCGCAGGCAGCCACTTAATGGGGACGTCATCGGCGGCAGCTGCACCCTCCGTGGGACTCGTGTCTAGGCTTGCTAGTGTTGAGCTATGTCAATTCTACATTTTCTCGAAAAATATACGACTAATTTACATGCTTTAAAATCCAAAGCTTATCTTCATAAAACTTCCTTGATGATGAAATAACTTTTGCTCATAGGTTTCAATATACATGTTAAATATTAAGCGGTGATATTATATATCCTTGCAATTTTCAATTATTTTTGGTCACAAAATGCCTTAGTGACTTATTTATAAGAGATAAATATACGATACGGTGTCGCGGAGTTCTTTTAAGAAGTAATAAAAATTAACATTTTTATCCTAATTACTGACATGATTTGAATGAATTGGAGGAATATGGAGGAATTGGTCACCAGAGGGTTACCAGGGAGCGTCACAAGAGCGAAGAAATGGAAAAATAAATTTAAATAAATATTTCATCTCCTTGAATTGGGATCGACCTCACAACTACATAACCTTTTAAAATAACAAAAAACTCAGCAATCAATTTGATAAAAAGTAGATACTTCACTAATTTTTATTTCAATTGTACAAAATAAGCACATAATTCAAAAATAGTTTTCTTTTTCAGCTTCTCCGATTATCCTGAATACAGCAGGGCTGGCAAAGAGAACCTGAGGCTAACACAGTTTTCCACTTTTCGTACTAATTTGAGACAACGCGCGTTGAGTGTCGAAATTCAACGCCGTATATTGCCTTATCAAAGCGAAAAAAACTAATTAATACATCTAGCGGCGATCTAATCATCTAACACGATTTCAATCAAACATTGTCACTGAACCATGACTACTTTCATAATAAGCATGTATGTTTGTATATCTGTTATTTCTTTAAAACAGTATTTTAAATCACAATGTATTTGTTTATACATAAGATCTAAATGTATACTAAAATATTATGATATGTTTCTACTAAATTAGCCCAAAAAGTCACAAATGTATTATGATGAATGGATGTTCATTATTTCTGTGTTCCTTTTATAACTTTATAGTCGAACTATATTAATGTTAGAACTGTAATCAGTCATTTAACTACTAATAATAGTTGTAGGTACTTTTTATTAATTTAATTTTCATTTTATTTGACATTTAGTCTTTTTATTTAATTTCCATGTATGTCCCACTTAACCTATAAGTTTATATATTCTCGTACAAAAAACCCTAAAAATATCCTAAAAGCCATGAAATTTTCATTAATTATATTTCATATTGAACAGTAAAGTTATCGGAAATATTCATCAAATTCCGCTTCTAAAGCTATTTCATCATTTTTTGTTAACAAACAGAACATGTACGTTTTAGTATAAGATAGTTGCCTAGGCTTATTCCAAGAAGCGAAATCAGAAAAAAAAGACCGGAGTGAAATAATGAAAATATTAATTAATAAATGGTAACTCATTTCCCCGGATGGAAATAGAGCCTTCAACCTTCACGCTTACAGTTTACACGCTTTACAAGTTTACACGCTTGTGCCCTTGCGCCGCGACGGCTCGTTTAAATGCTTATAGTTAAAACTATTTAGTAGACCATTTACTCGCAGTGCTAGCAAGTGATTAAATAAACCAATTGCCAAGTGTCAATAACACGAAAATAAAGGTGAGAAGTTAAAGCTAACTGTAAAGTAAAAAGTTTGACACACAACTAGTAACAACTAATTTATAAATTGGCAAAAAAAATATTCGACATTTATAAAAAATGTTATGGGTCCTCCACCCATCCCAGTGAATTTTAACTTAAATTCAATTTATATATTGGAAAAAATGTAGTCATTTTTGGGGCCGTTATATAAGTCGAAAAAAACATTATAAAAAGTATTAGAAACTTACATATTAATCTTTGTAAGGGTATCGTTGCATTATAAAATATTTTATATGGGTAGGTATATATTAAATATAATGATATTAAAATATAAGCCATAATAATATATTGCCATGAAGCAGGAGCACAATATTGTGACTGAGAACGTGACAGTTTGTGGGTACGATTCTCATTGGAGGAAATTATTTTTTTAAATATTTAATTTTTTTCCTTCGCTTTGGCCAAGAGGCAAAGCGTGGTATTGAATTCCGCGAATCATCACGTAAAGCCTAAAGAATTAGGCGGAAAATAGGGAACGGACTGTCTCAACAATAAGTTCCTTCTGCTATATGTGGGATACAGAGTAAACCTAAAAGTATATACTAGCAAATATACGTTCCCTATGAACCAATGCTCTATAAATTTGATATTTGTGCTATAGAGATCAAAATAACTTACAATTCACTTATATTGTTTACTTGTTAATATAAAAGATGTGTCTATGTTTTTGTTTAAAATAAATCGACGTTGTAAAATCTATAACAATGTTGGGACGAGGAATTGCTTACGAGTACGTTAAGCATACAAACATATATATTTTATTCAAGCCTTATTATTTTGAAATGCTGAAAGTCAACAGACTTTCACTCGTACCAAAATAACAGAAAAAAAAATCCACAGTTCCTTCTGCTTGACCCACCAACTTCTGAAATATTCTCGTACCAATTGTTTATTGATGCTCATGTCAGTTACAAATTTTCACAAATATTTATTTAAAACCCGAAATTATGAATGTTGAAAACATGTGTGATCTTTTGTGTTGCATTTTACAATTACTTTTCTTTTTTCTGTTAATTTAGGCTCTTTTACTGTACAAATGATGAACAAGTCGACCTGTCCGATCATTTAACAAGCAGAATATGTCACAATATAAGCAAAAGATCGAAATTAATATTTTATTAAATATATTTTATACAGAAACACAAACCATTAGCCAATGAAGCAAGAGAGAGATATCGCTTTGTGTTACACCAGTGTGCATAACCACCTATCGTACTTGATATAATCAATTATATCAAATCAGCTCAAATCAGCTACAGCTCGCTAAGTCAACTTAGCGAGCTGTAGCTGATTTGAGCGGCTCGAGATACCAACCGTAATTGCTTCATGCTAATCCTAAGCCTGTAACATACCATAGACTTTGACAATCGGCCGTATATTTCAAAGTCGAACACAATTTCAAATAATAATATGTATAATTTAATTTTTACCACAAAAAACCGATTTCAAATAGTAAATTTTGCAAATTTACGATTTATGTAATTCGCCTTAGATTTGAAGGGGACGATGCAACAAATACGATAGAAATTTTAATTTGTTTCAGCAGGCAGGGGAAATCTAGTGTTAAGACACTCCATTTCCCATTTCCGCCAAATTCTAGAAACACTGTGTGTTGAGTGGCGGAAATCAACGCCGCGCTTTGCCTCGACATCACAGCGAGGAAATTAAAATATACATAAATTTCTATTGTATTTATTGCATCATTTTAATTTCATTTTCTTGAGTGGAAATCAACCCACAACCAGTCGCGTTTACACTCGTGCCCCGCGCCACGACTGGCCTTGACTTTTTGGTAATTTTAATAATGTAAAATGATTATACAAATAATATACATATTTATGATTTTTTCCGGATATTTGTTAACTTAAAACCGTTAAGTAATTAAAACAAGCTTATCCATTAACTTTTATATGAAATAGGTTTGCGAAGCGTTGGCAAAATTTGTCTTTGTGTATTGAAAACCCAAACTTTTTGCACACAAAAGCGTCGCAGATAACAATATGTCAGGAGGCAGGAGGCAGAGATCAACCAGCCTCTGAACAAAAGTTACTACAGATTTACCCAGAGCACTATGTCGATGACTATTGTGAAAAAAATGTATTCTACAAATATGCTTTGAAAGGAAAACATATTCAATTAAGTGGATCTTTTTATGTAGGTTTCTTTACATTTCTTATAATGAGGTCGATGTTAAGGGATATTAGTGAAATCGGCTTAAATTTTTGATATTTTTTTTATTTTTAACTAACAATAAGCTCGTGACTACGCTCGCTAAAATTACACGATTATTTATTTATTTTTTAATTATTTTTTGCTTCAATTCCTATCCCGCATATAGCAGGTAAAGCAGAGAGAACCTACAGTTAAGATATTCCATATTGACAGTTCTCTCCCCCACGTTTTGAATAGCGGAATACAACACGTGCTTTGTTTCTTTACTATACTGCAATAAAGAAATTAACATATAGAGTACAATATAATCAAACATTAAATCAGGTTCACGCCATATCTCACAGACAGCAGGATAGGCAGAGGGAAGTAGTGTTAAGACACACCGTTCCCAACTTTCCGCCTTCTTTTCCTCAAGCCCATTGATTGTGGGATCCTCAGATCGAACACACAATCAGTTGATTTTACAGTCATACTTCGTGCTCCTGCGCCACGACTGGCTTCTACTACTACTAGAAAATATTAAATATTTTTTTTTCAATATTTCATTTCCTCGACTGGAAATTGAACTTACAACCTGTCTTATTTACAGTCGCACACTTGTAGTATTTTTTGCCTAAATTGTAAACAAACTTACAGACAGGCAAATCTTTCGCCGATTGATTTTTATGACTTCAATTATTCAATTATATCAATATTTTTATCAATTGATATAAAGGTTGCAGTAGGCATATATAACTTTGACTTGACTTTGACTTAGGTATATATATGATTTTTTGAAATATATAAGACTTTTTAATGACATATATTTCATCCCTAACTCTTTGTTAGTAAGTAAATTCTGAGCCACTTAGGACGCTGTGTAGTCGTTGATATTGATGAGCTCTACGTAAAGAATTAGGGAACTGCTCCTTCATATAGTCAACAAACCGTCTCCGGTCAACAAACATTGAACAAAAGCCTGTCGATTGTTAAACCTTCAGCTAAAAAAAATAAAAGCATTTTTGCAACTTGAAAAATATACCTTTAATTATTTATTTAGAAATATAGGTTCAAATAAATCCTTTATGTCTTTACCATTTTTTACAAGATAAATGAAACATTGTATATAATAATCCAACCGCCGATCTTATAATTAAACGAGTAGAAGACCATTTTACCTTTTACAAAAAGTGTTTATACATTTTATATATAAAACTATAAAGACCTCTAATCAATACCATTTGATAAATTTAGAATATCCAATATTATAATCAAATAACAGACAACTCGCCAGGTTTATTATTTAATTATAATAACTGAGGCAAAGGCCGAAATGTCTCTAAGCCAAACCTTAATCTCTAGCTGCAGTAGAGCAGTGGTGGAAATGTATGACCCCATTTCAGACGTATCTTTGGCCGACGATATTAGACTAGACGCCAAAGCAATGTCTAGTACTTGCATTGCTCCGCAGCCACAAAAGCGTTGTCACTACAATGCGGGTCTTAGATACACATTCTCGATCTTCATGCTCATATATTCACTTTTCAGATTTTTTCCACATAGCCTAACTGATTTTATTTTAAAATTTGATTCTTGAAAGGGATGAAATATAAATTATGCTGTGCCTTCCGATTAAGTACACCTATACAATGATATCATAAAAAAACAGAATCAATTTATTTTAAATATATTTTACGTACATAAATTTAAAATACATTTGCCTTTTAGCCGCTATTTTAAAAATGATATTAGAGCGGACACGAATACTCGACAATAAATAAGGATATGTGGTTGTTCCCGGAAAGGAAACGTTCAGAGGCATTCTCGGCACGGAAGTCGGCGACACTATCGCGACACGAATATACCGCTGTACGCAAGTACTTCTAATGTGAATAAAAATAATATAGCTGTTAATGTACTGAAGAGATAATAATTTATACAGCTTAACTTCTGTTGCTTAAATAATTGAAGGAAAGGGAATTCAAAAAAAAAACAGCCGTTTTTTCCAGAAGGCAGCAGGCGGAACGTCGGAAAAGGAAGAGCGTTAATGGGAAGGGAGTATCCTAATATTAGGTTCCAAGGTTCCCTCTAACTACCCTGCACATTGCAGCAGAATGAAACTTGACACTCGTTCCCCACTGGACCCAACCAATGGGGATCGAACCCACAATCAATGGCGTAAACAGTCACACTTTGTTTTTGTTCTCTATAACATAAGTAGAGATATAATTATCTATAACACAGACATATGTATTACGTACACAAACAATTTTAATACATATATAAAAATAATAAGCTATTAAAAATAAAATAAAAACAATAACACAACAGCGCGACACGGATGTAGCGTCGATAGATTATACGTATCGAGTGAATGTTAGTGGCAAAATGCGAGCATTCTTCCTCCGAGATAGCAAATAATAGTTCAAACGTTACTGAACGAAAACCCTGTACGCTGTACATATTACATACATTGTTTTACTTTTTATTTAGCTATTGGTTGCTTAACATTATTTAGTGTTAAGGCACTCCATTCTTTACTTTTGAAGACATGAGTTGACCGAGTTACCTTTATAAGGTTATAAAGCCACAGAATGTCCTGAAAAGTACAACGTTCACAAATTGAAGTCAATCTCCTTACCAAGCTATGTGGTAAAAAACATGTAACTCAAAAAAAACTATAAGCAAATAATAATTATTTGGTTGAAATATTTCATTGTTGCAAGACGTTCTTTATTGTAATATTTTTTTGTAAATAAACCAAACGTAGAACTCAATTAAGTCATTGTAAAATAAACATTAAAATATATGAAGATACATTGATAGCTCCGTCGGGATATCAAGAAAGGAATGCCATTGGTACGTAAGAGTAGCGGGCCCACTCTCCCGTGAAATTGCCCCATTGGGCCACCAATAGACGTGATAATTTAACGACTGAGGAACACTTAGCCAAGGTAAAGAATATTTTTTTATTTTTCATGTTCTTACACAATCCGCGCTCGCAAATGTTGCCACAAATAGCGCAAAGTGACGCCAGAAATTACAATTTCATGGATCCAGTTTAAGAAAGAATATTTTGTGACTATTTAGCTTTGAGTAAGTTGAGTTTTCTTTAAAAGTTTTCAAGGTTATTTTCGTTCATTTAAAAGTGAATACTTCATATTAATTAATATATTTTCAAAGTTAATAATTAAAAAATATTTTTTTATTTCGTTTGCAAAAAGCGATCCAGTCTTTATGTTTGGAACTTGTGGTCTAGAAGAAGGGATTTTTACTTTGCTCTAATACTATATGATATCAACAAAATATTACATACAATCTTTATACAATATATATTAATAAAATCGTAAATTGTATATTTACTATCATGTACCGAAAAATATATAATACCCGTATATTGGAACGTCCATTGTAGTAACGTTGCTACCAATTAAATATTGATAGCTGTCTAGGTGCCCCTTTGTAGCTCAGGTTTACACAGATAGCTTCACGTAGCTTGTTAATCCACGTCAGTAGTTGATGCAACATCAACAACGGTCTAATGGACAGACAGTCGAAACTGGGTGTAATTCTCATAGCGGGCCTAACTACGGGACATGGGTAGTTTCACTAGATTTACATCTCGGACTTCCTAACATTTGATGGTAAATATAAATATAAACTTGTAAACAGACATGCGGATGACGAAATATTAGGAAAACACACAAAAAAATCAAAATATTAAAATACTTTAGCTATAGAATATGGTTCGAAATCAAGGGAAATAATTTAATAATTTGTGTATAACTGTACTGATAAAACAATGCGCACAGCTCTGCTATTAAAATTTAGTATCTAAGCACTAGCTCTATAAGTATATTAGAGAGATGCATAATAAAGAACAAAGGTAAGAAAAACAACAAAAAAAATATTTATCTTTTAATAACATTTCAAATACAATTATAAAAACACACATAACTTTTCCCATTACATTGTTTGTATGAGGGTAGAGGGTACGATAAGAGAATGTGAGAGTTTGAAGCATAAATTCACGGTGACACCTCAAGCCGCGAAGTAAATATTATAAAGTTGAAAGGAAACGCTTCAGAGAAACAGAGCAAAGATCTGATATATTAAAGGATGCTTAGCAATAAATCTTAACTCGGCCGCATCTTATATGTTGTATTATATTTTTAATATGTAATTTTGATACTTTGGAAACCGTCCAAAGAGGCGCGGGTTCAAATTTGGCTTACTAACATTATACTATACAAATTGTGAAGCAACTCTTACTGTATATGTTACATGTGTATGTAGATCAATATGATGGAATTAATACTTGTCAGTCTAGGTAACTTCAAAATTATTAAAAAATAAATTTGCCTTAATAATATAAGACAAGAATATCAAAATAAATATTCAAAAATATCACTTTGCTTAATAAGCTGAGAAACCAAGACACCATTAGGTAATTCGCTCGGTCCTCAGTTTGTTTGTCAACTTCGACCGCACTAAGATGAAACGAGTTTCAAACGACTTCCTGAACGTAATGAAACCTCTTTCGTCTTTTCATTCGGAAGATTAATGCTTTACCTTAAAGAGTTCAAAGAAACTGTGAATGATCATAAAAAATAAAAATCAGCTTCACGCTTTATCCCGCACACAGCAGGATAGGCAGAGGAAACCTTATGTTATAGGGGACCTTATGTAATACACTTCGTTCCCCACTTTCCGCCGAATTTTGGAAGCATAGCGCGTTAAGGGGTGTAATTCAACGCGGGAATGGAAATATAAATTTGAATAAATACTTGTTGATCATAAAACATATTATATCAATATTTATTTTTGAAAAAAACAACTTCGACCGGATCTCATAATCCCATAGTACCTAACCAATCTCTCATCAAAGTACCCTTGAAGTGTATCTAATCAATTTTGTTTTCTTTTTTTATTGATTTCCAATATGGAAATCTAGTTATTCGTATTATAATTTAGTTATTCGTCCATTTGTGGAGCACATGGTTAATTCGAATTTAAGACTTATGTTATTCTTCTCATGGATTTGCCAGAAATACACCAAATTAAATTGGGACTACACGGGAAACACCAGCTTTCAAATTAAAGAAAAACATCAAAATCAGTTCACTAAAAAAGTTCACTTACACACTCATCATGATATCTCAGAAACTGCAACTAACATTACAGTGTTAGGAGTTATAAATTTTGCATGGTCTTTGTTTATAGGGCGCTCACTAAGATTTTTGGGATATTTGATCCCTAACGCGTTGTTTTTAGGGTTGATATATGGAAGCATTGCGTATTGATTACCGGAACTCAACACTGCGTTTTTGCTTCGCAAGCAGAGCGAAGAAATGAAAATATTAAACCTTTCATTTTCTCGAGTGAGAATCGAACCCACAACCTGTCACCGTGCCACTGAGCCCCGACGATGACACGGCCTTAAAACATATATTTATTTATATTTTTTTCTGTTTTAATCTTGAACCTTCTATCTTAATACGATTTAATGCAATGTCTAACAACTTTTGCATTAAAATAATGGAAAAGTTTGATATGGTATGTTCTAACTTAAATTCTAAAGTGAAATTCAAAATGAAATATTTAAACTTTGTTTATTCTTATTTATTTATAATTAATTTTATTTGGTTATTTAATAAGGTTAATTAATTTTGACGATATTAAAAACTATAATTAATTACCTCTAAATATTAGCACCAATATATTTTAATATGAACGTATAGATATAGCTGAAGAAGAAGAAGAAGCAGATAATAAGAGTGAAATAAATAACAAAGTCAATATCTTCTATATATAAAAGATGTTTCCACTGACTGAGGTAAGACGCACGCACAGCTGTAACCACTGATGGTAGAAATATGAAATCCGGACATGTTTATTTTCATAATGTAACACCCACTTAAAAGTGATTTCTAAAAGTTTGTATGGAAAAATCTTTAAATCGAAACCGATTTTTACAAAATTTTAAAATTAGACTGTTGAAAATATTTTATTGAACACGTTTTTCATGGTTTTTTGTTTAGAATTCACCCTCTAAACTGAAAACATTTTCATAAATATATTTCATAAATATTCGTATATTTCAAGCGGGCGAACTTGCCAAAGTCCGCTAGGACCGCACTTCATTAGAATAAAGAAAAACATATTTATTGTATCCGTATAAGTACGAAGAGCATTAATATTTAAATATTGATAGTTAAGGAGAATAATAACTATTTAAGTTAGATAATTAGATAAGTGATGAATGCCGTATTTGACGTCAGCTTGAAACCTGGAATAAATACATAGAAGTAAATTATCAAACTATTAGTAAATACATCAAAGTATTAGTAAATTATTAAATTAAATTAAAATTAAATCAGCTTCATTTTGTATCCCGCACAGAGCAGGGAAGGCAGAGGGAATCTAGTATTAATACATTATGTTCCCCACTTTCCGCCGAACTCTCGGGGCGTTGCGCTTTAAGTGGCGGAACTCAACGCTTTGCCTCAGCGTAAAGGTGCAGTCTTTCACTGTCTCCAATATTATGGAGACAGTGAAGAACAAAAACGAAGTGTTTTAACACTATGTTCCCTCTGCATACCTTGTTGTGTGTGGGATACAGCGTGAAGATGATTAGATTTTTTTTTTATTTGAATATTACATATGGTTTTAAGTTCAATCACCATATGAAAATATTTAAATTTAATTAATATTTATCTCTTTAACTTATCAAGCTGAAGTGCCTTTTAGTACCAAATTCTTTTGAATTATCTTTTAAAGAAGACTCTCACTCACTCTCTATTAAAGAAGATGCGTGAAAATAAGAAAATAAATCTTACCCAACGTGGTCGTCGGCATAATAACGAACTATCCTCTCAGCGCCATCGGGCTGATGCAGTGCGTAGTATCCCCTAACTACGTCTCCGTGGCGGTGTTCCTGTTGTTCTTTGATGTCACCAGTGTGGTGGTCCACTACTTTGTACCCAAAGTTATACCTAGGATGGGCCTGTCAATATGGAAGTAGAACGTTTATCATTTATTTACAGATCTAAATGTCATAAACAAATATTACTCAACTTTTAAACTTATGTTTTTTTATAAGGCTCTGTTTATTCTTCCCGCATTTTTACATAAAAAATCACTATAAGCGATAGAACAATGACAATAATGTGGCGTATTTATAAATTCCAAACATATTAATTTCCATAAATTTATGGTCAGCGTTTAACTTTCCGATAAATACTTTTTGAATTACAAACAACACCCGCATTACAAAGGTTTCCAATAAGATTCTTTTTAATGACTTACATAATATTCAACTTGTCTGTGTCCGTATCCGTGTCGGTAACGGTACCCATGTCCGTGTGCGTATCTGTGTCCGTGCCCGTATCCGGGTCCGTATCCGTGTCCGTGTCCGTATCCGTGTCCATGACCGTGTCCGAATTCGTATCCGGGTCCATATACGAGTCCACGTCCGTAACCGTATCCATATCCGTGTCCGTATCCATATCCGTATCCGTATCCAGGACCATATTCGGGATCATATACGGGACCATATCTACGACCGTATCCGTGTTCGTATAAGTGTCCGTGTCTGAATCCGTCACCGTAACTTAATCCGAGACCATATCTAGGACTGTACCCATAGCCGTATCGCTTTGCGTATCCATGCTTGCGTACAACTTCAGGGCCATTATTTTGGCCGTCGTCGCAAACTGCAAATGTCACAAATACGAACAAACACAGTACCTGAAAAGTAAGAATATTATGAATCCTTGCATTTTTTTTATGGTAAAAGGACAAGGCAAACGAGCGTTCGGGTCACCAGAAGGTAAGTGATCACCGCCACCCACGACCCTGTGCAACATCAGAGGAGCTACAGGTGCGTTGCCGGCCTTTAAGGTGGAGGTAGACGCGCTTTTTGATGGTACCCATATCATATCGGAAACACTGCCGCGGGTAGGCCATTCTACAGCTCCGTGGCGCGTGGAAGGAAATTTCTACGAAACCACACAGTAGAAGAGTGCCACGTATCCAGGTGGTGTGGATGATATTTAAGTTTGTGACGTACTGCATATCTGATATCATTATGTTTTAAAATAAACTATAATATTTTTACATTTTTACTGCTTCACAAAATGCAATTCATAAGGCAGAGTAAGCACTGGGCTCATCCAAATTTTGTGACATTGCGTCTTGAATGATGGTAACTCATTCATATGTGAATTCTTATTTAGCTCATTCGAAATCGAACTCACAATTATCATATTTATAGTCAGGCGCTGTGCCGCTGCGCCACGACAGCCTCAATATTTGTGTACGATGATAAAAAAAATCAGCTTCACGCTGTATCCCGCACTCAGCAGGGTAGGCAAAGGGGACCTAGTGTTAAGACACTCCATTCTAAACTTTTTGCCGAATTCTGGAGGTATTGCGTATTAAGTGGCAGAACTCAAAGCCGCACTTTTGCCTCGACACCAGAGCGAAGAAAAGGAAATATAAACGTAAATAAATATTTAAATTCCTCGAATGGGGATCGAACCCACAACTGTCACGTTGCAGTCACACCCTTGTGCCGCTGCTCCACGACGGCCTCTATGTCGTGTAACAGTGTATTTTTTTTAAAAAATGATATATGAAAATAACACACACACATTTTTCATTCATCAGGGTAAATAGAAACTCTGTATGAATTAGCTATATTAATTAAATAATTAAAATTAAACAGTAATATAATTTTAAAGACTTACCTTAGCCAACATTTTGTTGATAAAGTTTTTAACTGTTTTAATAATAAATACAAGAACTGAACTGATACTGTTGAAATCAATGACCACGTTTTATATAATTACCATCCACAAGGGTCAACGTTAGAGATTTATCGATTTCACTAACTAAACGTCCGACAGCGTCATTAGCACCTAATGCGCTATAATAGTTTCATACGTTCCACACGTATTGCTTAATGAACATTCCTGTACGAATTTTAATGAATTAGAATTCCAATGAACCAATCGAAGTTCCTTCGAATATAGTCAAAATTGATTTTATATATATATATAATAATATAAAGATAATACATATGTTTTTTTATTTTATCAGCAGCATTGAGACCCTCCGTTTCCCAATTTTCGTGACTTCTGGAGACATTGCGTGTTGAGTGGCGGAACTCAACTCCGCACTTGGTCTGGACACCAGAGTGAAGTAATGACAATATTAAATATTCCCTTTCTTCCAATGGGAATCAAACTCACAACCTGTAGCGTTGACAGTCACACGCGTGTGTTGTAAAGATTAGTCGACTTTGGGAGTTCATAAGAGTAGACGAAGGTTATATTCGTATGATAGTTTATAATTTTAGCTATAGGAAGTGAAGGAAATTATAATAATGATTTTAATTTTCCTTATACATATAATAAAATAAACGTTTTAACATAAAAAAATATTATTCCTTGTTAGTATTTTTATCTCCGGAAATAGAATCTAAACCAGAACCTAAAAAGTTAACGATAACATCTCCTTCGTACACTTTTTATTAAAGTATTTATAAATTACCAGCACCGAGCACATTCGCACGTTTGTGCGGTTTGAACAAATCTTGCAGCAGATCTGAAACTTTCCGCGTTATACCTCATCTAACTTAAACATTCTGATT